>MU151296.1:0-31360 GCA_015584085.1 Macrolepiota fuliginosa MF-IS2
TCACAACTGTGATCGTAACAAAATAGTAAACTCTACCCCACAGGCTACGCTGGGCCTTTATTCCAGAGGTCATTCTCATCATTCTGTGCATTAAACCAGGACTCGGTCTTCCCTATCGTTGCAAGAAAGGCTCATATATTCTCGAACAAAAACACTGACAATTCCTACACCCATATAAAGTGTTACATACAAGACATCTCAATTTCTCAAAAGAAAGTCTCGCCAGAGACTGGAAACACCAGCATCAAACCCTACTCCAACCCCTCCTCTGAAGGCATCACTTTATGAACCTTATCCCTGCCCACAACCGATCACTCGTTCCGTATCAAAGACTTCCAACACCTCCGATCAAGAAGCTCCAGAACAAACAGCGAGCTCTTCTAGAAACCCAATATTTCCTTCAGACGCAACTACTGTTATCGAAGCATATCACCGAACATGTTCACCCCAGCCTTCACCTGAATCGTCAACAAGCGAACAAAGCTACCATCTTAGCCAATTGGGTTCCATCCATCCTCAGCCAACACGAGAGAACTTGCCTCTTTTACCAACTTCCAATCCTTCTCTAGATCCATATCTAGATACAACCCCAATCATACCACACGCACCAACTCCAAGAGTACCACACCCCTTACCCACATTCGTACTCCAAGCCCTAAATCCTCCATCACCACCAAACCCCCCTGTAAATCCACCAATCATGGGACAACAAGGACAAGCAGCACCGGCAATAGCCGCACCTACCAAACTTGGAATGCATAAACCTGATCCATTCACAGGAGATCGATCAGAATTCGATTCATGGCTTCTCATGACCAAAATATATCTACAAGCAAACGCAAACATTTACAATACTGATGAAAAACGAATCTACTTCACCTACTCCACAATGAAAGGACCAGAAGCAATGAACTGGGTCGCACAAGACTACCAATCTAAAGTAGTGGCAGGAAATCCTCCTACTTGGAACTCAGGAAATTGGGACGATTTTGAAATCTCCCTGTGAAACACCTTCGCCCCAACAAATGAGGCAGACTATGCCTTCACCCACCTTCAAACTATGCAACAAGGAAAGACAAATGTAGAAGACTTCATCAACGCATTCAAGTTCTACGTCAGAAAAGCACAGGTCAACGACCAATGAACCCTTATCCACATATTCCAAAAAGCTATTGATCGACAACTCGCCTGGGCAATTGAAACTGGGCAAAACCCACCTACCACCCTCGACCAATGGTATGAATATGCAAAAATGCGAGAAGACCAAGTAAAATGAGCAAACGCTATCTTCGGACCATCGTCCTCATCAAAGGCAATCCCACATTACACACCCGCTTCGGTACCCCATTACCAAAGACCACAACACCACCACATACCCGATCCTATGGCAATGGACATAGATGCCCTACAAACACGCAACAACCCTTATGCAGATCCCATCCCGAACCAAGAAGAAGAAGATTTCTACCCTGATCACTCCAGAAATATCACAAATATGGATCAAACGATCTACTCCAAAGACAACCTCATGGAGAACCCCGATCTCCGAGAAATGACGGCAATTCAAGCATTCAGCCTAACGCCGCTTGAAAAACAACAACTACAACGCGGACAATGCTTCCGTTGCGGTCAAACTGGGCATAGGGCTAATTCTTGCCCTCGCTTCCCTAACCGGTTGCAACCCAACAGGAATAACCGAGGACAATTCATTCCACAGTTCAATCAACCCAACTTCTGACCCCAAGGAAGACCACAACCACAATTCCGTCCCTCGGGACAAAATCAAAAACCCAAATTCAAAGCTACAGTTGCAAATATCAACAATGCAGTGTTAAACACTATCCGAAACATACCCAAACAACAACAAGAAGAACTAAAACAACTACTTCTTGCTGAACTCAGCACCGAACCACCCGAACCAGAACCAACTAACGAGGAACCCCAATGGGATTTTCTCTAAAGAGGACTTTTGGCCTGACAGCCCCACAAGGACCTCCGGACAATAAAACAATACATATGGACATTATCTCCCTACCCACCTCTGTAAATCAACAATTGCTATATTTACCAATAAAATGCATGATCAAAAACAAACCACTCGCTGTCACCACTCTTATCAACTCAGGAGCACAAGGAAATTTCATATCCGAAACATTCGTAAACACGCATAAACTAAAAACAACCCAACTACAACAACCAATCATCGCCACCAATGTGGACGGAACGCAAAACCAAACAGGATCAATCACCAAACAAACAACCATCTCCGGAATAATCAATGGAAGAGATTGCACTCTAAATCTATTGGTCACAAATATCAGAAGCAAAAAGATAATCCTAGGATACCCCTGGCTGGAAGAACACAATCCCAACATTAACTGGAAAAGAAAAATGTTCAATTGGAGATACAAAATTCCGCAAAAAGCCGTACCATCACTAATCGATAGCATGGACCTATATCTGGAACAGAACGCACTCAATTTCGAAATCGCATACGAATTAGGGGAAGAATTCACCCCATATACAAGCTCAAACACCGATATCGATTACGAAAATTTCTCAATCAAAGAAACCATGGAAAACATCACTCCATTTGAAATCAACTCCAAAGATACCTTCACTGCAAAACTAGCTGAACCAAGAAAAACATCCCCTATCCCCAAACAATACCAAAAATACACCAAACTATTCGACAAAAAGAAATCTGAAAGATTCCCACCAACTAGACAACACGATCACAAAATTGAAACCAAACCAGACTTCGTCCCCAAGTCATTCAAACCTTATCAACTCTCTCCAGCCGAAACCATCGAAATGAAGAACTTCATAAAAGAAAACCTAGAGAAGAACTATATCCAACCATCAAAATCCCCAATGGCGTCACCCATGTTTTTTGTAGGAAAGAAAGATGGAAAACTCCGACCTTGCCAAGACTATCGCTACCTAAACAAATACACCATCAAAAATGCTTATCCAATCCCAATGATCAGCACGATCATGGACAAATTACAAGGAGCAAAGAAATTCACCAAACTCGATGTCCGATTAGGATACAACAACATCCAAATCAAACCCGAAGATCGATGGAAAGCTGCATTCAAAACACCATTTGGACTATTCGAACCAACAGTAATGTTCTTTGGGCTATGCAATTCACCAGCCACGTTCCAACATATGATGAACACAATATTCGCCAATCTAATTGAAAAAGGAGGAGTAATAATCTACATGGACGACATACTCATCTATGCCGAAACCAACGACCAACTGGAAAATCTCACAAAAGAAGTCCTTCAAAGACTTATCGATAACGACCTCTACTTAAAAACTGAAAAACGCGAATTCCACAAAGACCGCCTTGAATACTTAGGGATGATTATCTCTAACAACAAAGTTGAAATGGACACCTCAAAACTAAATGGAATTAAACTATGGCCCACCCCCAAAACGACCAAAGATGTCCGAAAATTCCTGGGATTCTGCAACTTTTATAGAAAATTCATAAAAAACTACTCCGACGTCGCAAAATCCCTAAACCACTTATTATCAAAAAATCGTCACTTTGAATGGACAAAAGAAGCTGAAGAAGCATTTCAAGAACTCAAACAAATGTTCCTAAAGAAACCGATCCTCATTATGCCTGATCAATCAAAACCATTTTCTATAGAAACTGACACATCGAAATACACATCCGGAGCAATACTATCCCAAAACAATCTAAATGGAGAACTGCGACCAATAGCATTCCTATCAAAATCCTTCAACCCTGCCGAAAGAAACTATGACATACACGACCGAGAACTTCTTGCGATAATACGAGCCTTAGAAGAATGGAGGCACTACCTAGAAGGATTGGGAAAAACGATAACAATACGAACCAATCACCAAAATCTCACATACTGGAGATCACCACAGAAAATATCTAGAAGACAAGCCCAATGGTTCGAAACATTATCCAGATTCGAATTCGTGATAGAACACGTCCCAGGGAAAAGAATCCCAGCAGCTGACACCTTATCGAGAAGACCAGATCACACTCCCAAAGAAGACAACGACAACGAAGACATAACAGTATTACCCGATCAAAGATTCATCAACCTAATCGACATCAAAATCCAACAATGAATCACCGATTCACAAAAAAATAATTCATCCATAACCGAAATATTCAACAATCTAAAAAACCAACACAAAAATCTAACCAATCCAGAATACGACACATTCCCTACCCCACAAGGAGAAATTCTCACATTTAAAGGAAAACTGGTTATCCCCGAAGATCTAGAATTACGAAGAACCCTAATCGCACGATACCACGATCACCCAACTGCAGGACACCCAGGAGAACAAGAAACGTACTGAAAAGCCAAACAAGAAATCTACTGGCCCGGAATGAATACCTTCATATGAAACTACGTAAAAGGATGCACAAAATGCCAACAATTCAAAATAAATCATAATCCACCAAAAATTCCACTTCAACCAATCGACCCAACAAAATCCAATAAACCCTTCGACCAAATATCGATGGATCTAATCACTGATCTACCCCCATCCAACGGATTTGACTCAATCCTATCAATCATCAACCATGGACTCACAAAAGGGATTATCCTCACACCCACGAATAAAACCGCAACATCACAAGACATAGCAAAAATACTCATGAGAAAATTATTCAACCGATTTGGGATACCAAACAAAATCATCTCCGACCGAGATCCCAGATTCACATTGAAATCCATCAAAACCTTCCTTACCCGACTAGGAACCAAACAAGCCTACTCCACCGCATTTCACCCCCAAACGGACGGAACTACAGAAAGATTCAATCAGGAAATCGAAGCCTACCTATCAATTTACTCTGCACAAAACCCGACTAACTGGTTAGACAACCTACCTATACTGGAATTCATGCACAATTCTAAACCACACTCCAATCAACAACAAATGCCATTCAAACTCATCATGGGATACAACCCCACGGCAATTCCCACCATTCTCCCATCCACTTCCATACCAATTGTAAACAACAGATTACTCGAATTAAAGAAAGCCCGAAAAGAAGCTGTAGTGGCCCACAAACTAGCTCAAGAAAGGATGAAGAACTGAATCAAAGGAAAATTTGAAGAACTACAACCAAAGCAGAAAGTTTGGCTAGAAGCCTGAAACCTGAAACTTCCATACCATTCAAAGAAACTCACACCAAAACATGTTGGACCCTATGAAATAATGGAGAAACTTTCGCCATTGGTCTACAAACTAAAACTCCCTGAACATTGGAAGATCCACCTGGTGTTCCATGCCTCGCTACTACGTCCCTTCAAAGAAAATGATGTTTACAGAACAAATCACCCACACCCACAACCTGTAATATTAAACGAAGAAGAAGAATACGAAATTGAAGGCATCGTTAACCACCGAAAAAGGAAACATGACATCATATACCTCGTAAAATGGAAAGGATACGAACACAAGGAAAATGAATGGCTAACCAAATACGACATCACCCCAAACGCATTATATGTGCTTAACCAATATCGTAAAGCATACCAACTACCACCATACGATCGAAACTGGACATTCACACCAGGAAAAATCCATATAAAAAGATGTCAAGATTAACGAGAAACACAACAACCCTCATGTCCTCCTCAAATGTCTCAAACAACGTCTCCTTCCCCTCCACCGAATCCCTGCCATCTCCTACTGTTGAAGCAACTGGTCAATGAATTGAATTCCGATTATGAGATCTCAAACCAGAGCATCTCCACAATGTCTGCGCTCACCCCAAGAACTCTGAGTGTTTTATCAACAAGCTCAAGAACCCCAACCTCATCGCCTCCTACCTCGCCCTCCAACAGGCACACAACTTCCTCGTCGCAACCCAATGACAGTTCTACCATGCAAAACAGCTCTTCTACAACATCGAGCTTGCCCTTGATCAGATGATCATCCCCGAGTTCATCAAGTTTTTCAACAAACAGGTCGTCGCCACCCCCATACCTAACATCTCCCGAAACCCATTCGCCCCTGACAGAGCCCACTACCCAGAATCGTATGTGCTCCCAACCCAGGCTGACCATTCTAACTCATTCACTGAGCAACATGTCCGATTATCCCTACCTGACCGCCCCCACACTGATGAACGTCCTAAATTACCAATTTCTCCACCTGACACCATCCCCATTCACGCCAGCTACAATAAACCCATTCCCCCTAAACCCACTCCATCGTCCTCAAAACCCCTCACGACCCCAACAAATCCACCCACCTTCACCAACCCACCCACCTTCGCCAATGTCCTTGCTACACCAACGACCATCGTACCAGCAAAGGAGGCACCTGCACCAACCCCACCCAAACCAGTTGCTAGCAACCCGGAGACCAACGCTGCACCCAAGAGGAAGCTCTGCTTCTACTGTGAGGATGAGCGGCATCAGAAGACCACTTGTCCAAAATACAAATGCAAATATTGTGGAAAATTACAGCCCAACCACTATGCCCCTGAATGCGAGAAATTCCAATGTCCCTACTGCAAGAAATTATGACTGCTACATGATCCAGATCAATGCCCCGAATACAAACCTCATCGCATGACTCGAAGGAAGACATACTGATGACTCAATGATCATCGACACAATGACAACCGACAACGGAACAGCCTCGTCGATATCGATGACACTGAATATTACGACGACGACCCAATCAACTATTCACATTACGAGGGGGCCTACGGATTCTAGGGCCTAGAATCTTACAAAGGGGGTAATGTTATGAAACTCCTCACCCAATACACATGACAATTATAAATAGCCAAACACATGTATTCCTGACTCGACTCCTGACTCTGACTCGTCTCATGTAGCTGCACTACTTCTCATACTTGTTTCGACTCCTTTCTCATACTCATCTCACCACCATTCCTCTACCACACGGACTATTAGCCAATAGGTATATAACGATAGACATAGTACTACGAAATCTCTAGTTTACTATTGTCATTCCCCACTCCCCAATAACAACTTCATCTCTACTCTGCTTTGTCTCAAACTCACTCTCTTCTCTATAGCTCATTCTTGAGGAGTCACATGTATCCTAGTCTCACTGAGAACCACTCGGCCTAAGTCTGTATAGACAGCCTCGTGCGCTACTCGTGCAGCTACTGCGGATCAACGATCACAACTGTGATCGTAACATGCGGTGTGTGTATTTTCCAAGGATGTGGATATCTGAGCTTTTCAATGGTCGCCTGAGAAACTAGACGAGTTTGATAGTTAGAAGATCAACCCATTTTCTCTTGTAGAAGACATACCAGACCTCGGTTCCCATCTCTTTCCCACAAATCACTTGGCATACACCTGATAAAAGGTCCTATGCCTTGTATCTCGTACCACAAGCTGTCAAGAGCGATCTCGCTCAATGCACGACAGGTACGAGCAAGAGATGCAAGATCATATTGGGGGCGGGGTAAGCCGAATTCGGTTCCGAGGCGGATCTCATCACATATTTGACGGAAGATGTGAGGATTGGCAAGGCAAGGATACATCTCTTGATGTTTTAAGGAATATGACAGGGGTTTATGGTCAATAGCCAGTTTGAGTCGACACCAGTAAAACAGCGGACTGTGTAATTTGTCACAGTTTCTCGGGTCACTTGACACCTGCGCGGCAGGACCAAGTAGTGATTATTCGTTGCGGAAGCAAATCTACGCACAACGTATATGCACCTTCGCCAGGCGCCCAGCAGGCCGCACACGGGGGGCGCCGTTAGGGGACACCCACGCCTTGGCTGTAGCTGCGAGTATTGTACTGTAGTTCAAATAAGCGTACATTACTTGACCACCTTAACTCTCTTGCCCCAGAGCACTCCATTCCTTCAGTGTTAACAGAGACTTGAAGAAGTGGTGATTCGGACCACCTTTCGGGCCGGCCGCCGAAGGCATCACAGCTTTCGGCGAATCTGTTAGAACCTTGAGCTCTTTCACTGATCACCACCAACGGATTCACACCATGTCCTACTTCCTCCCACACCTTCCTTCCGGCTGGCACGTCGACGAAGCCATCAAATCCGAAGAAGACCGCATAGTCGTCCTCCGGTTCGGTCATGACTGGGACAGCCAATGTATGACCATGGACGAGACTCTCTACTCCGTCGCGGAGAAGGTGCAGAACTTTGCTGTGATCTATCTCGTGGACATCACAGAAGTGCCAGATTTCAACAAGGTGTGTAATTGCGATTGTACTGCCCAAGGGCGCGTTTGGCTGACGAGGGCTTTGTTGCTGTAAAACAACAGATGTATGAGTTGTACGATCCTTGCACTGTCATGTTCTTCTATAGGTGCGTTATTAACCCCATCATCGTTGCTTTCGTTGACTAATATATACTACGTGAATTGCAGAAATAAGCATATCATGATCGATCTTGGTACTGGAAACAACAATAAGATGTGTGTCTTTTTAACCCGTTCTTTTTGCTATTCGGTATTGACCCTCTTATCCTCCCGTCAATAGTAACTGGCCAATGGATAACAAGCAAGAGGTGAGCTTTCACTCGCCTTCATGTTCTTTCTATAACTCACAGATGAATCCGCCGCCTGCAGTTGATCGATATCATTGAGACTGTCTACCGCGGTGCCTCTAAAGGAAGAGGTCTAGTCGTTTCTCCCAAAGGTACACCTCTGTCTCCTGAGAGGATGATTATATGCTAATTCGCGACTCTCCTTTCTAGATTATTCGACGAGATACAGGTACTAGTTTCCAGTCTTCAGTCGCCAGTGCTCCCGGCAACGTGGAAGCCTGTGCGCCGAAGCTGTGAGTCATTAGAGTCTTGTATGGCCGTGTATAGTATATTTCTCAAACATTACACATGAATGGATATCTTTTCTTGCTCTTCACTCTCCGTTGACGCAGGTCCGGATCTTGAGCACAGTTATGAACGCTTCCGCCCAATATTAAAATAATCATATGCGGCTTTTAGCTCCCAAAATGACAGATTGCGCCATCATCAAAGCTTCAATTGGTCTCGGACGGGACCCAGCCCGTTGCTTGGGGGCGCACTGTTAACAGGGTCTTAATGCTCGCCAAAAGCTGGCATCATGCAGGATTAAAAAACTACCAAACATGGATTAGAACCATCTATATATGCTAAAAGGCCCTCGAAAAGACCAATAAGGAACACGACTTTTTCACCTAATTATGCCACCTATGCAGAAAAAAAGAAAGAAAAAAAGAAAGAAAAAAAGAAGAAAAAAGTTCACGAGAGCAACACGCAAAGAGGAGAGAGAAAGAAAGGAATAAGACACTCCATCTCTATACCTTAAACCCAAGATTCTGAATATGTTATATCCTCCAACCAAATCCTCAATCAACTACTCATCTCCGCGGAATCGTTTCCTGGGTCCGTCGTGTTGTCCTTGACCACCTCCATTGCCTTGGATAAACGCAGGATTGAAGTGACCACCGCCCATTCCAAATCCGCCCCGGCCCATTGGCACGCCGCCGCCTATGTTAAGTAGCCAGAATTTTAGGTTGAAAATTGAAGGATGTTGGATTATTGAGGGTATTGAAGTGTCGTTCAGGATTATGATGATAACAGCATCACGAAGGGGACAGTGTGTGCAATTTTCGCGGAACGACACGACACGAGTTGGGTTGTAAGCGAGTAAAAAACGCAATGCGACGATGACGACGAGGTGCAACAGGCGATAGCGACATATGAAACAACAGTAAGCACGGGTCCACTAGGCACATCAAAAAATAAAAGAAAAACAAAGGTGAAGGAAAGGGGGAAAAAAACGGACGACAAAATTTGTACGTCTCCAGAGATAGCAGTACACAAACGAGCGAAAGAAAGAAAAAAAACGAATAGAAAGAAAAAGAAAGCAAAGAAACTAGAAACTCGTACCCATACCACCCATCATTCCACCTCTCCCCCTCTGGCCCGTAGCCAACCCTCCCCCGCGCCCACCAAATCCACCTCCACCTCCACGGCCCACAAACCCGCCTCCACCGCCTCCGCCACCAGTACCTACACCGCCATTCATACCTAGACCGGCCATTCCGGCCATCCCACCCATGTTGGGCATACCCATCATCCCAGGTATACCCATGTTCATGTTCATGCCAGCCATGGGGTTCCCCATCATCCCCCCGCCGCGCATCATGCCCATGCCGGTCATACCTCCTCCACTTTGGCCTCCACCTGCGCCACCGCGGAAGCCGGACGTACCCCGACCCATGGGTACATTGACGCCTTGTTGTTGTTGTTGCTGTCCCTGACGGTTATCGCGCGGAGGAGGTTCTATCGCGCGCGGAGGAGGTTAGAGGGGGATGAAGAGAGTGGTGATGAAACCGAGACGTACCTTTTGGAAGGGTGCGGAATGGGTTTCCTTGAGTCGAGCTTGTCATTGTCGCTGTTGCGCGTCTATTCTGGAACTCGCTAAAGATGGAAAGGAAGTCAATAAACCACCACGTCCATTTCCCGATAAACATCCGAGCGGGAAGGACTCGCTGTACTCACTTGGCATCGAACCAGTTCTTAAGTGTAAGAGCTGCGTTATGATCACGACATTCTAGATATGCAATTCTGAAGAAACCCGTATGAACATCGTCGCCAGGGAACACAAAGCATACAGAGGAGGATAAACTGTGAATAACCGCACCCTTTACTCTTCCCATTAACCTTGTGCTCCGAGAACGTAATATCCTTGTGGTCAATCGTAACGCCAATATTCAGCGCGATCTGACGTAGGTCTTCATCCGTTGTCCACTACACAAAAAAAGACCAACATAAAACACGTATCCCCTCAGCAACCGTAACACGACAACATATAACAAAAGCTACACACCCATTGTAAATCGCCAATGTACAACGCATCATAACCCTGACCACCCATCTGCACACCCGCCATCGGCCCAACACTATGCCCATAAGCGCCGGCGTTCGCACTCCCATCCCCATTGCCTTGCGGCGACCGGTTCGCAGGGGGCTGATTCGCATAATGTACAGCGTCCGAATCATCCTCGCGCGGTCGCTTATCGCCAGTAGACGGCTCAACAGCCGACATCATAGTTGATACCTTCTCCCCGTCCTGTTGAGGCGGGTCGTCAAACGATTCGAGATCCTGTTAAAATTACATGCGATGACGTATTGAGTCCTGAGATGAAACAAACGCGCAATAGACGCAACGGGCAACGGCAACGCACCTCCTGGTCGAGCTGTTGCGGGGCCACCTCGAAGCCCTCTTCTTCTCCGTAGATATCGAAGTCGCCTTCTGTTGGGGCAGTCATTTTTGTTGCGGGGTGGCTGAGTTCCTGAAGTTTGTGTGTGGGAGAGTGGAAAGAGGTCGCAGGTAGGCTTTTGGCACTTAAAACAACCAGATTTTCACTCGGTTTGGGAGAGAAGATGAGATGAGAATATTTTTGCTCTGCAAAGTAAAGAACCACAAACACATGATTGAGTAATCGACGACAAAGAGGACGAGAGTGGGAGAGACACAAAAGAAGACAAGAGGACAGGTGTGAGGGGTTTTTGTAGAGACACGACGATTTCCATCACTACAGGCACAGCTCGGTGCAGCGGTGGATTCTGACAAACGAATCAGTGCATAGGAGTAGGAAGAAATTCTTACATCGGCAAAGTATGCGTATGTACAAGAATCAGGGACAACAAGAGAGCAGAAACAGACACAGAGCAACGTGGTGGTGGTTGTGAAAAGAAGGGAAGGACGTCGACTCCGCTTTCCAGTCATCCGTAATTTGTATGCGTGTTATTTGTGCCTGTTTGGCTGCATGTACACACCACTCAATAGAACTAGATTATTCCAAGTGCCGCCCACTCTCACGACAGAGACGGCGTAGCAATAAGGTTAACAGGCGTATTTAGTATCTCTTGCACAATCGCCTCCTGATGAGCCAACCACACTCCGAAGCTAGGCGACTTTAGCCATCTGAAACAGACTTCCGTTAAGCGCTGCCCCTGTCAAATGATAACCAAAGCGTCTAAGGAACACACACCTTTCATAAAACTGCACACGCTTGGCAGCGGATTTAAATGGAAGAGTACAGCCATTGGCCTTGAGTGACGCAAAAAAGCTCACGGAGCTGAATGGCTTGAGGCGAAGGGTATCTTTCGAGGATCGGGCTTTCGCCACCTCCTGCGGCGAGGGTATCAAACTATTGAGGTATCTTGCAAGTGGTGCAATCAGGTCGCTCGTGCGAGAACAAAAATGGCGACGGAGAGCAAAAGAAGCGCGCAGTCCTGTGTGCACGTTATTTTTGGTCGACGAAATGAATAGAAGTTCTCATACGGTGGCGATCATCCCCTCGGGCGGCTGATTCGAGTTCTCTGAGTAGCGCGTGGTCCTTCGATATGTATCGCTTGTGCGTCTTCGTTTTCCACCCGGGGGCTGGGCCCGCAGAAATCCCATTTGAACCTGTGATAGGTCTCGCTGTCTTGGCGCTCGACGCTCTGTTGATTGATGTATCAGGTTAAGTGACAAGAAGACCGGTGGAGTGGCCTAGACCCACGATTTCCGCTTGCCCAAACTAAGGATGTGCGGCCAATGTGAACAAGATTTCTCGAAGAACGGATTTGTAACACCGATAATCAACCCTGCTTTTGGTGGGAGCTTGTTGACCAAAGTTGCGTGATCACCGTCCTGCAAGGTGAAATACGGACGTATGTCACCTGCTAGCGGAATCTAAATGAAAATTAAGCCGTAACTCCGGGTCTGTTGCATAATGACATACAGGACGAAGGAGGTCCCTCAGCCACCAGATCGCCTGGCTCGTTTGCGCGGGAGACTGACCGAACACGAGAATAGGTTCGCATAAAACAAGGCACTCCCATATCGACCAAAGGTTCGACAGGCACGCCTCGAACAGTAACAAAGGTGGCGGATCGAACGGCGCACATGAGGCCAAAACCTAGTCGATGCGTCAATAAACCGAAATGAACCAAGTCCAAATAAACGAACATGTAGCCTAGGATCGTACTTCTCATTAAACGATGACGTCTCTGTCAGCTGGAACTGATCGATTGTATGTGGGATTTCAACATGGACAACCGTCCCGAGGAAACCCAGTTCCAGAGTTTGTCCGGGTTTAGGATCAGGCCTATTCTTCTCATGATTGGTCCGGCGCAGAACTAGCCCAATTAACAAACATACCAAGTCGCTAGATTATGACATGCTGCCTCCAACATGGGCGACCCATGTTCTTGGAACAAGGGTCCGAATATGGATGCCAGGGACGTGAAGAGCGCAGGATATTGATGCTGGGTAAGAATGACAACCGAGCGCTGCAGATCATCTCGGTTAGCACGAATGCAAGGATTAATGAGCCAGCTTACCTGTCGGTATCCCCTTTTCGACGTCTCGTCTCGCTTCTGCGTGAAGTGCGAAAACCCGTAGATGTATCTATCCCTCGTAGCTGGTCGTTTCGGATCGTAGTCCGATGATAGCTGTTCGCATAGACGAAAAGAATGACACTGCGTTCCTTGTTCGAATTGCGGAGAATCAGGAAAGGCTGAAAATGCTCTGTATGTGGTTTTAATGCAGCTCGGGGTTGAAGTGGGACCACAATAAACATACATATTATTTGATTCCGAAGGAAGCAAGAAAAGCGGTGGCACAACGGCGTCGACTACGGGTCCAGCATCAAGGTCAAACTCGACTACGCGCAAATTCAACAACTCCCGATGATATTGACGACATAGAGGTACCCACCGATAGCAAAACCCATAATCCACCTCCGCAACTTCTGAATAACTTCCGGCTCAACCAAAATACTGTCCACATCCACAACCTTCTTCCTCTGCTTTACCTCTACCTGATTTGCATGGACCCTCGGCAACGAATGCGATCGCGCCAACGTCGGGCGCACAGACCTCTCCGCAATCCTCATCGAACCTGAACCTACACCCAAAGCAGAAACAGGAACCAGTGCAGGCGACGACGCATGCCCGAACGATTGTTCCCTCCGAGGCCCATTCAGCTTTTGCTCTTGTGGCAAAGGAAGGTCCCTAAAGCTCTCGTTCAAGCTCGCAACGCTTGGTGAAGCGCTCGACGGTGCTGTTGAAGATGCGAGACTGCCTTGGGAGTTCAGGACCAAGTGCAGCTCAGATGCGCCAAAGTCGCTAATGTCCGCCTCGAGTGGCTCTGTGAGTCTGAGATCTGGTTTAGTTTGTGGCATTGTGGAAGAGAAAAGTGGGACGAGTGTGGATGGGCAGGTGTGAAGTCTGGTGCGTGCTGAATGACATAAATTGACCGGCGTTTGAAATAGCCATCACAAACATCATGATCCTCTTATCCCGTAATGTCAACATCGGCTTTCCTTCCTTCGGCATAAATGGGATTACAAAATACCTACTTTCACTCTGCAAAATACTGGCAACGCCTCCACATACAGGACCTTTGTACCTGCAGCCATAATCACCTCCTGAAAAACTACGTTGCGGTTCATGGGTCTCTCATCCACTGTGCGAAGACTTGGACATCAGGATCTCCAGCACCGGTCTCGAACTAATCATAGGCCATAGCATCCCACCAATGCCATTGGCCTTTATCAGGAATCTATTTGCACTGGGGTGACATAACACTCTCTATACTGACATTGGTCACCTGGCTATGGTCTAACATCTGATAACGTGAATCAGCGATAACCGTCTTCTTTCGTCGTCGAAGCAGACCCATTATGGTGGTAAATTAGGTATCAACGGAGCCTTTCCCTTATCATGGGGCTTTCATTTCTGCTTCTAGAGGACACTTCTGCAACTCGAGTTTGTTACGGGGGTCTCATTTGTCATACCTGCGTCCTGAAGACGCGTCGATCACGCCCCACGACGCGTCTATAGGTTCATTCAACATGCTTTCCGTATATGAATCGCGAGACGCACCCCTTACTTAGATCCCTCAACCAGGATCTTCCGGGATTCTTTGCCAACTCAAATCGATCTCCGTCATGGCTGGTGAGGTTTGTTTACTCCTACCCTTGTACACTGACTCAGCTATTTCCGACATCACATTCAATACTCTCAAAAAGTAAGCTCACTACTGATGATTATCTCGAATGACAATCCATTTACCTATAACTCCCAGGACCTTATGCGAGTCCTCGATTTGAAGTGTGAATCGAAGCTCCTATGGGACATCAAGGTAAGATTTTCTTTGTTGAGGCTTCATCCGTATGAACTATGATTTATCATTCTAACCACTCAGAACTTGATACGAAAAGCCACGGATGAGCTTTTCGACATAAATCGCACCGCTAAGGAACAGGATTATATCGCCATTGCCGAGCTTCGGGGAAGGGTACCTAACTTTCTATTATCTCCTTAACACCCATGTCATTAATGACCCCCGATCTCGCGTTTCAGCTAACTCAACGCTTTCCCGACATTTTTGAGGATCCATCATTGCGCGTAGCGGTGCGTCACAAGCGGATGCAGGCTGCAATGGATTACGTGTCCAGATCATACACCTGGAAACGAGTGAAACATCGGACCGACATGAAGGAAGAGGAAGAGAGAAATGACGATCGGGATAGTCTTCAGATAAGGGTGCGCTCTCTCAATCGTTGGTCACGAAGACTGACCCTGATCGTTGAATGGGTACCAAGAGTAGCGGAAGGGCCCATCGCCTACCCGGCCCAACAAGCCTGCCGACCCCAGCTACATCCTGCAAGGTCATAGCAAGGGACCCTCTGCCGCCCCCCGCACAAACCGCGACTAGTATCTCTCAACGTGGCGCTCCTCCGAAGCCCAAAACAGTCGTTGTGAAGGTCCCGAAAAAAAATAGGAGCGGCAGAACTCACAATCTACGCCCTCACCCATCCACACGCGTAACCTCGCCTGGCTTGCCACCAGAAAGCCGCGCCGACGAAATTGAAGCGTTCCTCCGCAACTGCGTCCCAAATATGAAATATCTCCTTGACTCGTTCATTGGGTTCGGTTGCTGCAACAATGATTTTTTGGTAGCGGCCGCGCGTTGGCCTGAGCCTGACATTGACAGCTTTTTGAATGTTGTTTGTGGTGCTCATTCCTCGGATATGGTACGGTTGGTGTTGAAAAGGCACCTCCAAAGCTTTTCTATTGCCAAGTCGGAAGAGGAGCTAGTGGTGTTGCCAGCTTGAGGGAAATGGTCGTGTGGTTATGTATAGGATAGGGAGAAGTCGAAATGTCGAATGTATCTTTTACGTATGTGTATGCGACCGTTATGAATATGCGAACCCAACATGTTTCCAATGCTGCAGTAAATCCAGAATATTTATGTGTATCAACACCTGATGGACAATACTGTGGCGCATTTCCCGCACTCGTATCACCGGCTTCTTCACTGGACCTAGCTGACATTGTCACACGTATTCGAGCGATTTAGAGAACTCTCCTGTAAGAGACTCACAAAATAAATGGATGAGTCGGTATAAACTACCTCAATTTCGGCCGCCCCCCCACATTCGCCACCAGCCCCGGTAACCATTTTACTAGTAATCAAGACGAGAGGTATGCGGGGATTTTGTATACCAAGGAGGGCTAAAGAACGGCTCGACATAAAACCATGCGGGTACAGAATTAATGTGCTTCTATCAACTGCTACGCCAAACGGTATGGTTCTACGACGTAAACCCGAGTTTCAACCCAGTCACGTTGACTGCTCATCCGCACGCGTTCGTCGGATTTCGATAAACAAACCTTTTGGATATAAATTGCAGGTGCTGATCCCCAAGTTGCTTCCCCAGAGGTTTGATCAACCGCGACACTTTGGGCTCCTCTAGCTATCATGATATTGAAAGAGGGTGAGTGTATACTTCTCCCATGGACCCTTATTCTAGGCAAACACTGTAACTGACATACGCCACGGCGGGTGTGGGCGTCTTTGAAGTGAGCTCGTCATATCAAGCGAACCGGATTAAACAACTAACTTATTACAGGATACCATCGATGATAAACTAGAATCTGTTTTAGACCTGAAGGGCCATTCAGATGACCTTCAGCTGCTCAAAGTCAGTTGACCATAGCAGCTAGCGTTCGTGAATTAACATTAGAACGTTTACCTGTGTACCAGGATACCATACAAGAAGCAGTCGAGGACCTCCTCGACACCGAGCGCATTTTCTCGCGCCAAAGCAAGGTGGCCATAGCAGAATTACAAGGAAGAGTGAGTGTCCAGTGCCCTTTTAAAAAATTCCCCAGTACAAACACTTTTCAGATTCGCCAACACTTTCCCGACCTGTTCGAAGACCCATCCTTGGATGAGGATTTGCGCCAGGAACGTATGGATGCTGCAATTGCCTACGCCAGGCGGTATTTTCAGCAAGAACGGTCCATGTACCGGCGGAAAACCGAAATAGGTGATATGGGCAAACGGGAAATTCAGGAGTGCTCAACGACAATAGTACGCCATTCCCCTTTATCTGTATGTACGCTCAAGCCTTAGTGCACTATTTTCCAGACAAGGAGAACGATCCAATCCAATACCCCGCCAAAAACAGCAGCCTCTGTGATTCGAGAATATGCTCAAGCTTACTCTCTGCTGGAAGGGTCACGGTGCCTGGAGGAACCTTTTTCCCACAAGACTATTTTGAAGATGCTTGGAGGAGTGCCATCCCGGCATGTTCCCCCTTCGGCTGCCTCTTCCTCGAGTCCCCCCTCCGAGCCAGACACTGTACCGAGCGACAACAACTCAGCTCCGCACTCTACGCCTAGCCCCCCACCTGCATCTACACCCAGTCCAACCCCCGGATTAGAATGCCGTGCGGACGAGGTCGCTGAGTTCCTCCGTAGCTGCATTCCGGATATGCAACACTTGTCGGATTCATTCATTCAGTATGGCTGTCGTAATCGCGAATTCTTGAAGGGAGTTGCTGGATTATCAGAGACTGATATCGATGAATTTCTGGAGAAAGTTATAGCACATGCACCCCCTTCCCATACTTCGGACCCCATGCTTGAGATGGACATGTTCCTGCTAAAGAAACATTTCAAGAAGTATTTCGCTTGTGTAGACCAAGGAGATTAGCTCCCCTTCGGGCCGGCTCAAAATTCTACCTCGAGTTTGATCGTCGAAGTGTCCCCTTGTCCTTCAATATTCAATTCTGAGATTAATACATTTTCGTGGTGTTAGGTAAATGTGTGTGCCGACGATGTCGACATATCCATAAGTACCCCAAGCGCCGTACCTAATCTAGTGGCATCACATCACGGACATCAAAGCATCATGATCTGGTTTGGCAGGGTTTTGCCATCATGTGTAGGTTGTCCCCTGTTTTCTCGCCGCATGTCCTCTGACTCTTATCGCCTCTCATTACTTTTTCGAAGCTCATATTTACTTACGGGAAACTTCAATACATTCGCATCCACTATCCGTTCACTCCGATCACAATGCCCCCTCGAGGCTGGATAAGGGCTGTCTATATCGGTGTTCATCGGCTTCTCGAAGCCTGCTGGGCCCTGCATTGACATCCCAAACAGGAAGCCCTTCTCTCCATGGGGTGTTCCGCTGCGAAAACGTCTGGATACATATAGCAAGAGGGAACCCAGGCTCTGAATATAAAGCTACCCCACTATAGACGCGCTGATCACGCCCCCACGACGCGCCCACCGAAAGTAATCAACATTGATCGATTGATCCCCTATAATAGGCTTGATGTTCGAAAGCCGGAAACCCCACCTGCGTGGTCGGGACTCCAAGTTTCAACTGCCACACCTACTCATTAGCCCTATACTAACCCAGCCCCAGTTTTATCATACCCATGACTGTTAATCCTTGTGAGCCTCGGTCGATCCGCTTTGCATCTAACACTGATGTGGTTATCTGTGATTGATGGATCTCTCAATCGAAGTAAGCTCATTGTCCACGATCGTGCCCGAGTCAGTGACTGATGTAGTTCTAGGACGTAGGAAAGTGTTTGGCGCTGACACTTGGCCTGGAGGACCGTCCGAAAATCTTCAAGGATCTTAAGGTGAGTTTCTGTAACTATATAGTATCCACTCCCTTGCTCTTTGTTTATAAATGATCTCCCCTCCGGTGCCAGACCTTGTTGCGGCAAGTAGTCGCTCAAAACTTCGATATGACTATAGTTTATTGCCAGCAGGACCCTGCGAAAGTAGCAGAGGTCAAGAGCCAAGTGAGAATATCCCACTAAAGTATCCCCTCTAATCTCTCTGCTTTTCCGTCAGATTTCTCAACATTTCCCTGAGGTTTTCGAGCACCCCTCTCTGAATAGCTCGACACGTGAAAAACGGCTTAGGGCTATAATGTGTTATGCTCAACATTACACGGGCATAACCCGATATCGAATTCGTCATGAACTTGGAAGCAGTTCAAAGGGTGGAACACCACGAGGACAGGTACCGTATTATTATATAACTTGGTTCGATGGTGATTAAAGCGTGTTCGACCAGGGTCTGCGACAGCCAAGTTCGCTGCATTTTCCGACATCGCCGTCATCGTCTAGGGTGCAAACTCCCTCAACTCGGGCGGCCGGGGCCACGAGGGCCTCCTCGAGGATCAGGGCGGTGGCCGCCCGGAGGCGGGATCGCTTTACAGCGGATACAATGAACACACCCACATCCGCCAGTCGATCAACCTCAGGCCCCTCTCCATGTTGGCGTCAGATACATTTCCCCTCTACCAATATACCGTCGACTTCTTCTATTCCTGCTGGTGGGAATGCGACAAACAGCACCTCTTCACCCCCCACCTCTACAGTAGCGCCATCTGTAGTCGGGGACCATTATAATGCTGCAACTTTATCCAAATCTTCAGGCTCTGCCATCGCAGCACCCCAATATCGCATCGATGAGGTCATAGCTTTCCTTCGAAGTTGCACCCCAGACATGGGGTATTTATTAGAGTCCTTCATCACGTTTGGATGTCGGAACCGGGAATTTTTGGTAGCTGTTGGGAGGCGGCCCGACGATCAGATTGAGGCGTTCCTGAGAGGGATGGTCGCCTGTACGAATCAGATACCTGGGTCGATTCCGGAAATGGACCTGTGGGTTTTGAAAAACCATTTCAAGAATTTCGTGGCGGGGCCGACCCCTTGAGGATGAACGGGGTGGGGAACTGGTCCTGTGTAGTATGTAATTGCGTTTCTCGTGTAGCAATATGTGATGTGTGTAGGTGTAGAATGGTTTCTAAGACTCCCCCCTCCTCGAAATACCTCAAGCCTTAATAATTGATGGAATTTCTGACTCCCGATTATCATAATGAAATTAATATATATATACCTTGCTGCACTAATCTTGTCCATCACCTTCCCACCCACCTTGTCACGGAACCTTCCACGCCCTCCATCCACAATGCCATTAAATTGTCCTGGATGCAAGTTTGATGCCGAAAGGCAACGAAAGCGTCAGGAGAAATGCCGGCCGGAGAAGCCTCAGATACAGACGGCAGTCAACAGTTTCGTCGAGCCGGACCTGGAGCCGGAGGGCCTTACTTTACTGGAAAAGTTGAGGATGTCTGAATATTCGAGGATCATGAAAGAGGTTATCGAGCAGAATCGGTCTGGGAGTGGCACTGAAGTTGAGGGTGAGGGTAGGGATGGGCGGCGCGGAATGAAGGCGAGTGAACAGGGCTGTATCAATGAAATTGATAAGGAGTTGACTTCTGAGGTAAGTGGTGTATCGAATTAGGTTGAGCTCCAGATTCGAGGGCTGTTCTGAGTTGGCCTTCGTTGATAGCTCGAGCACGAGTAGGAAGTGAGGTCAATCAATGCGGTGTGAGATTCCAAACGGCAGGTCGGATGGTTCCACCTCGGGTAGTCTGATCAGCTGCGGGATCCATCAGTGTTGGGTGGTTTTATGCACCAGAAGCATTTCGAGTCGAAAAGAATAACCCGTCAAACACCTCGTCCACTTCTTCCCGCCACTGCTGTATCCGCATACAAGGGTAATGGCTACACCAGTAGGCGGAGTGTTCTGCCATAAGGCTTGGTCCTTTTGCAAGTTGGTGCAGAAGAGATGTCACCGGCTTGTTCAGATCAAAGCACGTATGCTGACCATCATTATATTGGAGTAAGAGGATAAATGGGTCGTACCGTCGCGCTAAATTTGCACTGATCATCTAACTGTTCGAACTATCTTGTTTTCTAGGAATTCACTCGCCTGTCACTCTATGTGACTCTGTTGGCCCCTTTCCTTCAAATAGCCCAACTTCTCGCTGCGCGGTTGATTCCAGTCCTTGATATCATTCCTTATAGCTTTCGCAGTTTATTTTTCCTTTCCCGACTCCCCTTAACCTAGAATGGCTGGAGCAGTGGCAAACCAAGAAGTTCAAGATGAAGAGACTCCGTTGCTTCAAGGTCAAACAAAGGCTCCGACATCACTGCCGTGGCCCCAGCTCTCCTTACTCTTGTTCTTGCAGTTGGGCGAACCATTGACGTCGCAAGTTATTTATCCGTTCGCTCCCCAAGTATGTTTCCGTAATGTGTAGTCGTTACTTGAGTGACAGTGCTAATTAGTGAGCCTCACTGTCACATAGCTCATTCGCGACCTGAACATTACCAACGGCGATGAGGGAAAAGTGGGATATTATGTTGGGGTCATAGTATGTATGCTCGTGTGTGTGGCGTTCTTGACTCCTGACCTAGTTCAGGAATCCTTGTTCTTTTTCACTCAAGCTTGCACTGTTTTTCACTGGGGTCGGCTGTCAGATCGTGTAGGCCGCAAGCCTGTCATTCTCATTGGCCTGTTGGGCGTCTCCATATCAATGTATTGCTTTGGACTCTCTAAGACGTTTTGGGGTCTGGTTGTCAGGTATGTCGACTATTTGTCGACGTCGTCAAGGAACTAGAGTACTAAATTTATGACAGCCGCGCACTGAACGGCGCTCTCAGTACGTACTCATTGACCTGACACTGACCTATTGATGTGCTCATTGGTTTGTGATAGACGGAAATATAGGGATCATGAAGAGGTGTGTCTATCGTTCGACTGTCATCTTAGAAATTTTACCCACGCGACAACTGCGTAGCATGATGGCAGAGCTAACTGACTCGAGCAATTTTGCCAAAGTAAGTAGCTAAACTATTCTTACCCCTGCCGGAGCTGACTAGCTCTGGAGGCGTATGCATATGGACCGATTGTGTGGACCACGGGAGGAACTGTGAGCGCTCCTTGAACTCAGCCTGGCAGTATCACTGATTGGCAGTATAGATTGGTCCCATTATTGGAGGATCGTTGTCGCGGCCCGCAGAGCAGTTCCCCTCTCTATTTGGAAACAGTGAATTCCTCAAGAAATACCCCTATTTTCTTCCCTGTGCTGTGCCCGCAACCTATGCCGCTTGCGCTTGGCTTATCACTTATGCGTTCATGAAAGAGACGGTCAAACACCCGGTGTCGTTCAGGAGTCTGTTATTCAGGTCTGGCGAACAACAAAAGTCTGATGACAGGAGCTTGGCGGGTTCAGAAACAACACCTCACAGCGACTCGGAACAACCAGTATCTTCACGATCGCTCATGACGTTCCGAGTGATTTCTGCCGCCATAAACTTCGGTTTATTGTGTTTAGTGGAAATTTCCTTCCGTGCAATGCAGCCACTCTTCTTCTCTACCCCTGTGGAATTCGGTGGGCTTGGACTGCCTCCTTCTACAATTGGTAGTATTCTAACCGGTTTTGGTTTCCTCAATGGATTCTTCCAAATATTCTTTTTCGCGAGGTTTATCAGGTACTGGGGTCCCAAGAAGGTGTTTACCTTTGGCATCGCAGCTATGGTACCCCTATTCCTATCTTTCCCGGTGATAAGCTATCTGGCGCGCACTCAAGGCTTCACACCTGCTCTTTGGATTGCAGTGGCTATCCAGATCATTCTAGCCATCACACCAACAATGTCTGGCGGTGCGTGCTTTATGCTCCACGAGGCTGCTGAGTCGTTATTTATTCATCCGTCTATTCACTCATGTAGGCGCTATTTTCATGATTGTAAACGCCTCTGCGCCTAATAAAGCGTCACTTGGTGCTGTGAACGGATTCTGCCAGGTACGTCACCTAAACTTTGTGCCATCGAAGTCATCAAGGTTTGATGGGTTATGGTTCCTTTGACAGATAGCTGGCAGCGCTACGAGGGCGATTGGACCAGCTATGGCCAGTTCTTTGTTCTCGCTCTCGATTGAGAACAATTACCTCGGCGGCAACCTGGTTTACTACATTCTTGTCGCAATTGTCGGAGTTTCGTTGTGCGCTGCGTCAATTTTGCCTAAATCGATATGACTCGTTCATATCCCTTTACGCTCCAGTAGATACGCTCATCAGTGCCTCTGTATACAGCATTATAGAATATATATTCGCACATCAGATGAGGGAGATTACCAAACACATACAAATAGAGGGCAGGGCAAGTTAGCGTACTGCCACGATTGCCCTTCCCTCCACCTCTTTTCTCTCGTCCCCTATTCTCCTCTCCGTTCTAGAACTCCGTTATTTGACTAGGAAATCCTCTCTGCTGGAAATGTCGTCTTTTACGGCGCTGATGGCTCTTAGTGCGTCTAAGACGCAGGAGCAGAATAATCTGGCCCAATTAGCCATTCAAGAACGCCAGAAGAAAGAGCAGCTCCAGCGCAAACAGCAGGCAGAACGGGAGGCTAAGGAGAGAGAACTAGAGAAGAAGCTGCGCTTGAAGCATTTTGAAGACGAGAAGCGGGAGCAGGAGAGGCGGAAGAGGATGGAGGCGACCCAGCAAGCGAGGGAGGCGGCGCTACAGAGGAAAAAGGATGAACAGCGGGACGCACTACTCTATGGACCCAAGAAGGCTTCATCTGCAAAGGCCTCATCCTCTTCTTCAGGTGGCGGGACTGCTCCCCGAGAACGGCGGAGGTTACCGGACGACGATGATGATGACTCATCCTCGGGTGTAGTGCTCACACGAGAGGAACTACGAGAACGGAAACAGCAGGCTGAAATGCGGAGATTATACAGCTCAACGAAGAGGTCGGCAACTACGCATTCATACTCGAAGCCTGGGAGGCGGCTCCCGGGTGGGGCAGTGGATATTACGACGACGCAGCAGAACCCTGAAGCTCATGCGGGAAGGAGCGTGAAGGATCGGCTCGCTGCGATGCCGAATACATTGACCAAGTTGAATACGGTGAAACGGGACACGAGGACTATTGACGAAATCCAGATGGATTTACAGAAGAAGAAAGAGGGGAAGATTTTAGATGGGGACGAGGCAAAGAGTTTTGACGACTGGTTTTCGGCTAAGAAGAAGGATCCGGTTAAGAAGGTCCAGACAGGTTCGGCGGTAAATTCTGGTGCCAATACGCCGACTTCCAGTGAGTGTATACTCTTTGTGTTGTGGCGTCAGTTGGGTGGCTGATTGTCATACAGGCGCCCCGACATCGTCATTCCCCTCTTCCTCTGCCCCTGCTAAGAGGCCCGCTACTTCATCTTCTTCGAAATCTTCTGCTATGAAAACGCCTATTCCAAAATCCTCGTCCCAGCCTACTGCATCGAGGCCAGCAAACGGCTCTCGCGCAGGTTCACTTGATAAGCACGCACCTACCAAGGCTGCTTCTTCCCGGCCTCTCGGATCTGCGAAATTCTCCGCCACCGAACGGGAACGAGATCGACATGCTCCTCGGCCGGCCACAGCTGCATCTATGCATACGAAGAAGCGACCTCGGTCGGGGAGTTGTTCAGAATCACCACCCCCGAAACGGAGAGCAGCCTCGATGGAAGAGGAAGATCTTCCTGGTGATATCAGCTCCACAATTTGGAGCCTCTTCGGAAGGAAAAGAGATAAATATGTTGGCATAGACGTATTCAGTGATGACGAGGATATGGAGGCTGATGCTCGAGCTCTCGAGCGAGAGGAAAGCTTCAGGTTAGTCTCCTACTCTAGCTATCGTTCCAGGAGTCTTTTGAACATCTCCGCCCTTCTTTTTACTCTAGTGCTCGGGTTGCGAAGAGGGAAGACTTAGAGGCTCTAGAAGATGAACGGCGACACGAAGAAGAGAAGCGGAGACGCAAGAAGGAGAAAGAACGGTACTCTCGTCAATAATTGACTGACAGCCTTTCTTGAATACTCGACATTCTCGATCTGGAAAAGAATATTTCAAATGGACACGGATGGATTCGACTCCACATATTCACACTCGTCTGCACACATCAATCACGTTTTACAGATAACACACTCTCCTCTCCATCTCTATGGATGTTCGCACTCAGGATGACCCACTACCTGGAAACCCTACTTCACACCTTTTTCTAACACGTGTTAATTGTTTTCCTCTCCATTCATCCACCAACGCCTCCCTTGATTATTTTGTACCAACTCATTTCTCCCTATCCCTATCAGTCATCATTTAACAGTATCGCTCTCGATTTAGCTGTCATTTTGACTTGCTGATTTCGATTGACCACTACTTTTCCATCCTGCTATTTCTGTGCACACACCACGTCTTTCTTCAACTTTCCTGGCTCCAAACATCAATTATCATCCACTAACTTTCAGTTAGCGCCTCTACATTTGCGTCACTAGTTCCCTCACACTTCATGCTTTGACTTGCTCTAATCATTTCATCCTCCCCGCTTGATTCTCTGGTTCCTTCCCATACATCTATGTACATATGTCTTTTCGGACAATTCTCCCGATCCAATATGTTGTATACGTGTTCTCTTCCACGATTTTTCTCTTCTATTGTGTATCATTTTTCTCCTCCCCGCAATATATGTGTTATAGAAGTTATGGGCTGCCCGTTTCCACAACTAAATTGGTGCGTCAGTGTTGAATCAATGGGGAGCTAGAGAACTAAGATGGCGGCTCCTAGATATTTTCTAGATACCACCTCCCGGTTTGGCTTGCGTCATAAACACAGGATTCACCAGGGTCGGGAGCATGACGTGACAAATACCGAGGACGGAAACGGCAATAGCACAACCGAATGGGCTATGCTCCACGTGACGAAATGCCTATCGGCCCGCCAAATCCCCAATGACGTTGATTTGACCTAACACTGCCGCAAAGGGCTACAAGAAGGTCCTCGCACTTGACGTCTCCAGGCATCCTCACAACTTCACCCCACCCAGTTCATATCCTCTCCAACTACAACCTCATCCCACTCTATAACTTCTCCAGTCAGCATGGTTGAATTCATCAGCAAAGCGGCGGGAAAAAGGCTTTTCGAACAACATTTGGAGCAATACGCGCCTCCAGACCCCTTATATGAGATTTATACCAATGACCGAGGGAAACAGAAGCGGCGACAGGCAAGTGGGGTCACCCTTTTACTCTAGTTAACGAACTAACCCCGATATCTTAGCGAGAACTCCCCCCAGGTCTTTCTAAACGGGACGCTCGTATTCTGAGATCCGTGAAACGAAGAGCACATTATCTCGACAAAGGCTTCAGTTTTTGCGGGTTCCGTTGCGGTTGGACATTCTTCATCGGACTTGTCCCCGTCGCCGGAGACGTCGCCAACCTGTCTCTCAACCATCTCCTCATCGTTCGCAAAGCCAAACAGGCGGATGTCCCGGCGTGGCTTCTAGGAAAAATGCAGATCAACAATGTTATCAGCACTGGAGTGGGGTTGGTACCGGTTGCGGGAGATGTGGTTGTCGCAGTATTCAAGGCGAATAGTCGCAATTCTGCACTGTTGGAGGAGTTTTTGCGAATTAGGGGTGAGGAATATTTGAAGTTGAATACGGGGCCTTCTGGGCAACCGCTGAACTCTGCAGAGAGGCAAGAAAAGGAGAAGAAGGGGTGGGCGTGGTATAAAAAGAAGGGTGTTAGCAGAAGGGATGCAGAACAGGTGAAACCCGGTGCGGGAATGATTGAAGGCGAAGTCGTGCCTTCCAACCCGGTTGGGGAAGGTGGAGGACCGAACAACAATAGGTCGGCCACTGTAAGGACTGCCAAAGACGAAAACGCACCAGGCCCCAGCAAAACACGGAGTGGCTTCTTTTTATTTGGGAGAGAAAGGAAAGCGACAGCTCCTGTTGGTCATGCAGAGGAGAAGGAACGGGTCGCGGAGAAGAGCAGGGCATAGGACTAATCCCTCAGGCTTTTTTTTTACATCGGGTACACGAATCAAAACATTATACGCTTTGTTAATTCACTTAGTTTACTATATGTTCTTTGTTAGGTAGATGTCATGATACACCCGTTTAAATAATGCCATAATTGACAATCTCGCCCCGATTGGGATTAGGAGTAGGAGTAGGACTCTCGTAACGCCAGCTGTCGCCCCACGATACCCTAAACATACACCATAGTTACAACGATATATATCTAGAACCCCATAGTGGAGTGAACCAGGGAGGCTCGACTTTAAATAGGTTGTTCGCTTAAGTCGCTGACGCTCAGTTGCGGAAGAACCCCAGTGACTATGTACATGGTTGATATTCTGAATGAAATCCCGTTCTGCCCCACTAAGCTCCAGTTGTCCTTAAACCACGCCACCCATCCCAAAAGGCTAACCCCTTGAGCAACTCAGACCACATCCTTTATCTAACCCCATTCAGACTTGCAAACCTTCTGGATTCTCCCTGCTTTTGATGCCGATGCGGAGAGGGGGCCATCAAATAGGATGGTATGCTTGGCTTACAAGTCATTGAACAACCTCGGATAGTGGAGGGCACTGGGGCGACCTCGGATAGTATGGGCGCTTGTGCTGGCTTCGGATGATACGACCTGCACGGGGATGATTGAGGTCTGGCCAGAAAGCGCTAGGTACCCGGGAACCTTACCCCACTTGGTTCATGGCTTAAGATTCTACCGCACCTGGGCTGACTGAGAGCCCTCGCGGCCCAGCCAGATGTGATTGTGCGGTATTTGCGCCGTGTGAGTAGAATAGTAAAATAGCCGGAACGCCAATGGACAGACAGGATCAGTTCGCGGTTGGGGAAGCGTTTGACCGCCGACCACGAGTAAGGTCGCTGCTATTCACCACACTACACAAGTGTCCTCCGGGGACATGAAATATGAGACTCGTACGTGGGCTAAATCGCCAGAGCCCGGATCTACTTTTGTTCGCATCAGCTTCTGGGACAGAATCGATGGATATGTCAACCACAAGAAGACAAGACTGGTGAAACTTGGCATTGGGTCGAGAACAGCCCGGAAAATGTTTGTGATAAGTGTCAGGAAGCCGAGGCCTGCAAAATAGGATCCTTGATGAGTACGGCCCAGAATCCTATAGACAACTTTCGCCGGACGAGGCGGGGGACGTAAGTGTGGGTTCTAGCAAGCGAGTCTATTTGCCACTTGAGTCAGAATATTTCCCCAGAGCAGAGATGTAAATCAAGTGGCGACTGAATAAACCGCGAGAGGCAACCGTGGTGGCGTTCATAATTCCATCGAATTTTGAAACTGCATTAGGGTCAGTACTTGCGTCATGGTGGAGAGTCATGTCCCAGAGGCCCTAATCTGCCAGCTGCACGTTCGAGAATTTGACGAAGAGTGACTCTAAGCAGCTACAGCCAAGGTATTGCTCCGGCTCCAGAGTCATTGAGCAGTATTTATAACTGTTGATTTCCAAGCTGTTCCCAAGCTGTTAACGTGATAAGAGTTCTCGTAACCTAACCTGAGTTACCCCTTCGTTCGTCTCCAGTCTCCAGTCTCCCAGTATGCCGCCCCTCCAGCTGGGCTTGGATGACACTCCTCTCATAACATGTGCACAAGTGGACGGACTCCATGTCCCAGACTTGCCTCCCGAACTCTGGATCGAAATATTATCCTACATTCCTCGTGGCCTCGCGCGCAAGACGATAGGAATAAATCGATACCTGTTTGAAAAAGGAATGAATGAACTTTACACGGAAATTTGGATAGACAGTCATCAGGGTGTGGGACGAAAGACCTTCGAGCAGATGCGGTACGTCATCTCATTAGTGATTTTAGTAGACATTGAATGTTAATAACCCTTCATAGGTATCCAAGTATCTCATCTCGAGTCCGTCAGCTTTCCATTCAACCCAAATTCCTCCCAGGGCTCTGTGCAGAAGAGAGTCGAACCAAGATCCAACTCAAGGCTCGCAAGACGGAAATACGGCAGTTCTTAGACACGGCCCTGGCCACTCTTACCAACTGCTCGCAACTCCGTGACCTAAAAATCATCCTACACGACCAAATTCTCCCAAAGTCCTTCCTTACGTTCCTGAAGAAGCTGATCAAACGAATCGGACATCAACTACGCACTTTGACGCTCGACGTGACTTGTTCATGCTTCCTCCCCATTTGCGATTTCTTCCCAAAGCGACTTATCCACCTCTCGTCTTTGACTGTCGCTATGACAGATTCTGACGCCGAGCCGCCGTCCGCACCAGAAGTTCGCAAGGCTTGTCGTGCCTTGATAGAGATTATAACCTCTGCCAGGAAAACGCTACAATCTCTCGCCATGGAATCCTTCACCTTCAGTTTCGTCGACTTTCTCGAAAAACTACCGAACATACCGTCTCTGCGGTCGTTTGAAGTCCGGGCCAGTTATATCTCCAGTACTCTCTCGCCTGGCACTCACCTCCGCACACTTCTCCAAAAACAAGACGACAACCTCGAGCGTCTTGCTATCAGACAACCACGAGTAGCCGAAAAGGGTGCTTGGCTCCCAGATGAAACACTGATGATCGTGTTTGATCCTGTCTTCAGTCTGCGGATGTCCACTCTGCAAGAGCTCGACCTGGAGATCGAATACAGAGTCATTTTGGCGAGGCTAACACGATACATCGTCACCTTTGCTCCTTGTCTCAAGCGACTCACCTTGTGGGGGCAGAACGCAGCCCTCACATATAATGATTTCCTGAAGCTTTTGGATCTGCTTCACAATTCCGACAGTGGTCTGGAGCACCTGCAAATATCAGTTATGGTATTCTCCCCCGACCATCTGGATTTGCTCTCCAGTCGACTTCCTCCTCTCAAGGCACTGGATCTTCGTTATAAACTACTAGGAGAAAGTAAGGAAACTAACGGGGTAAGTCGGCACTTTATCTAATATGTATCATTTCTGATTCCCCACCGATTAGGACGAAGAAGACGAGAATGTTGTCTATCAGGCCTTCCGCTCCCGTCGATACGCCCAGTGGAAGCTGAAAAGCTTGAAAATCATGCATCTTCCCGAGATCCCTCGTTCGCAGAAAGGATACCCAGATACCCGGTTAATCAATACCGTTGCACAGAGTTTACCTTCCCTTACCCGGGTTGTTCGATCTTGGGATGAGGACCTCTGAAGACAGGGATTGATGGTGCTGCACGGATGATATACCTATTTTTATTCGGATACCTACGGCTTGGTTGGGTGTCCATTGACAATTTATGTCTAATTCAAGGAAATGTCTGGGACGCCTAATGGCATAAGATGGTATGTGCTGGAAGTTTCGAAAAATAAGTAGTCTGATAAGGTTTGCTCTCCACTCAGGGTAGGAGGGTGGCACGTACATGAACCTTGAATATCGAGAATATCAAACTTCAAGCCCCAAGTGTTATCAGGCTTCCTCCCCGCGACACGTCCGGTTTTTTGGCGTCCATGTGACCAGGTCCGATCCCTCCTAGCCCCGCTTCTTGGATGCTCTTGAAGCCTGCGGATAGAAGTTCGACCAAATCAGGCAGCCCCCATCTTCCCTTCTATCTTACAACGCCCAATCCGCAGCACTTTCAATGATATAATTTTTGTTTGCTTCCGTATATCAATGTTGCGGGGAGCTCCCTAAGCGCAAGGTACCATCCCCCATTATCAAAATCCGAGGTGATAATGACAATGGACCAATTACAGGACCTTGGCACGATGCAACGGCGCTTTGCCCTTCCTAAGCTTATCGATCTCGTTTGTCGTCGGGTCCGATGGAATAGCGTCGAAGTACGGGGAAACACAGCCCTCCTTGCAGCCCTCGCGCGTACGTGCCGTGCATGGAGCGACATCGCTCTCGACAACTTGTGGCATACTATCTTTGGCATCTCATCTCTTGTCCGATGCATGCCACAAGATCTGTGGTGTTTGGAAAGAGGGGTCTTGGTGCGTATTTGTGTTTCCTGTGATACGCTTATTAACTTGTCTCCAGACCCTCAGGAGGCCATTGATAGCATCGGATATGCATGTCCTCCGCAAATATGCATCGCGCGTGCGGGTTTTGGATCACAAAGAATGTCCAGGATCGTTTGTCCAAGCCCACGCATCGATCTACCAAGTACTTATGTTGTTCTCGAACGATTGTCTCCTCCCAAGGCTTGAGGAATTATGGTGGGCTCCGAAAAGCGGCGCCAATACATTCCATTTTATCCGTTTGTTCCTTAGTCCCAGGGTGAAGGTGTTGGATCTGACCTTCGATCCGGATCACACCGAACGCCTTGGCTTCCTCGACATCATCCCAACGATGTTCTGTCCACACATCTCCGAACTCAGCATCCATAACTCCCCTCTGGTTCTC
>MU151297.1:0-40574 GCA_015584085.1 Macrolepiota fuliginosa MF-IS2
TCCCATATTGTCCCCAATTACCACCCCCTCCCCCTCCCATACCCCCACTCGGATCATTAGGATCATCACCAGCATCAAACCGCGCGCGTAGCTCCGGATCCGAAAGAACCTCATACGCCTCGTTAAGAGTCGCCATCTTTGCCTCGGAACCACCTTTGTCGGGATGGGCGGTCTTCGCAGCTTGACGGAATGCCTTTTTGATGGTTTTCTCGTCTGCGTCGCGGGATACGCCGAGGACTTTGTAATAGTCCTTCTGTTTGGATTGTTTGAGACGTTTCTGGGCTTTCGAGAGACGTGCGTGGATCTAGTACGAATATGATGAGTCGACACGAAGCAGATAGGGTAACGAGACTTACGTTACGATCACTCCGTCCACTGGCCTCAAAAGCCTTCTCCAGAACCCGAACAGCTTCCTCAAACTCCTCCTGCGCCAACAACTCCTCACTCTTCCCAATCAACCCATCCACATCCTCCGCACAGCCCTCGAGCGTCAACAACTCACCACACCATTTCCCCATCTGTTTCTTATACTCCTCCCCCTTTGACTGTTCCGCCAACTGTGTAAACGATTTACATAACGCCCTAACCAGAGTCTGCCTCTGAACAGAAATCTTCGCCGCATTCGGTATCGGCAAAGACGCATTACCACGCTTCTTCTGCTGCTGCTTCTTCTCCGTACTGGAACCAGCAGAGTTGAGAAGTTCTAGAGGAACGAGTGGTAGAATTGCGTCTTCACTCCCTACGTTTTCTTCTAAGGCTTCTTCGAATTTACGCCAGAGGTCACCGGTTTTGCCGCCACCGGGGGTAAGCAGCATCTTGACTACGCCGCGCCAGTCTTCCTTTCCCATCATTTCTTCTACTTTGGCGAACCCCTTGTCGAAGTTCTTGACGAGTCGGTGTTGGGAGAGACAGATCTTGGAATCGGGGTCATAGTGGAGACATTGTTTGAGAGCGTTCATAGCGCCGGGGGAGGGCGGCAAAAGGAAATACGAAAGTCGGAAGATGCGGCTCAGAAGGGTAGTCGACGGTGGTAAAAGATGAGATAAACGACTATAAAAGAACCAATGAGCATCTAACATAGGTATAGTAATGAGGTATGAAGAACTCACGAGAGGTCACCAACCGAACTCTCAAGATCCCCAGCAGCAAACGCACATTCCACACGCCACGTTCGCACCTCCACAGAATGACTAGCCTTCCTCAACAACGTACTCGCAGTCTCCACACACGCATTCCACAACTGCGCACTCCTCTCCTTCTCAAGCTTCGCATGAAGCTGTTCCCCCTCCTCAATCTCCTTTCCCAAATCCTCCGCATCCTGATCCTGTTTCTTCCCCTTGGCCTTGACATACAACTTCAACGAAGGCTTCGCAAGATCATACCGACCCTCCTTAACATATATCCGCGCTTTCATAAGATGGGCATTATCAAACGTGTTCGACGTCAACGACAAAACTTTCTCGAAATCATCCAGCGCTGTTGCATGTCGCTGTAACGAGAAATACGCCGTAGCCCGTTTATAATACAACAAATAGTCTGCAGGAGATTGTTCTTCAAGCAAGTCAGTAAATTGGTTCCCCATTGTCGAGTTGAAGTTGAACCACCATACCGATAGCCTCGGAGTAGATCTTGGCCGCTTCGTTAAACTGGCCAGTAGACAGTAGAGCATTCGCTCTATTGATAAGCGGGAGGAGTCCTGGAGGGTACAAGCTGCCCTGGTCGGCGCGCACTCCCCCCAGGAGTAGTAGAGCCAACGCTAGCCTTGGTAGACGCATTGTGTTCTTGGGGGACAACTGCAGAGCTGGTCATCTCCATAAATGTACAGAGACACGTAGCATTCCCACGGTCACTGTTCCGTGACCTCATCCATGTTCAATTACGACGGCTACTTACCGGCCGATAAATCACCGATGACACTGCTGGCCTAAGCTGCCACATGCACGGCCTGAAAATCTTGGCTGTATTCGACCTCCTCAGTCTGAGATCAAGGGAAGGGATGTAGAATGGTTTCGCTCGTCAAAGAACACAACACTACCTAACCCACAAGCTCAATCGAGAAGACGAAATGGTGTACATATAAATAAACCACGAATCAAATACCCACAACCGGCGCTAAACCAACCCAAAAGAGCACCTTGCAATGGCAGCCTCACCCGCACTGCAGGTCCTTGAACGAATATATGCACCCCTATTCGAAGCCCGGCGGGCACTTGCAATAGTCCCAAAAGGCGAAGGGTCCGATATACTACGCCTTTGATGTTTGAAGGATCGTAGGGGATCAGACGCAACAAGACAGGAACTGGAATGACGCCTGCTTGGGAAAGCGATATTGCTCTTCGTAATTGGTACGCTCTTCAACTGACTCGAAATAGTAGGCCGCGCGAAATGTGGGGCCGAAGAAGCTCTAGTCGCGGGTGGCCGTTGGGGAGGCAGGAAAACAGAAGAATGAGCAGTCGCTGTGGCGCAGGTAGTAGGTTCCGCGGTAGGTGCCAATTCGAGTTCTAAGCCAACAGCCGATGGCTCGCTGTACCACGAATCACACTCCGGTATAGACCCAAGCGTTTGGTCCATAGAATCCTCGTTGAACGTAAGAAGAGTCTCTTGTAACATCGTGTCCGAAACATTCCACGAACTCAGCGCCTCTTCAATATCACATCCAGTGTCCAAAAGAGAGGTATCCGTATTACGCCAGGGAGAGTGAATCGAGACAATGCCAAAACCCGTGAAAGGCCCACTCCCGTCCTTTTTCGACAGACCGATAATTCCGAGACCGCAGTGTTCCTGAATCGATGCGAGTCGTGATGGAGGTTCGAAATCAATGGAGCAGAGAGAACTATCCAGAGACGAAGGTTCGGTGTCATCCTCGGCATCAGCATCGGTCGATTCTGCCGCAGGGTTGTCTTCCAGACCTCCAGGGTAGTTCCTACATGGACTATTAAAAGGAACGAGGATATAAGGAACGTCGAGGAGTGTCGAATGTTGTGCCGAGAGTGGTGGGCGAGAAAGCGGGATAAAGTGGAAACCTGTTGATTCGTCCCAGTTCCAATGACCCTGTAGTGCAGTGTAATGTCCTTGAATGAAAGCGATAGTCCTGATGGCCATGGCGGTATAGATAGGAGATAGTAGCTGTGGAATGAAATCAAGTCTGCATTTGTTTCTGGCGGCTGACGACGTTTATGATGGACTGTCGGCACTCGCCGAGATCACTTTTGCCGCAGTGCCGCCCCACCCTCTAAAAAAGACTTCGCTAACTAATGACGTTCGGACTCGGAGCGAATGCGACTACTGTACGGGGAATACAAGTTGGCGATTTAAGGGAGCGATTAGGCGTTTTGTCTTCCTAATCTTCCATCTGGAACAGGAGAATGTTCTGTTGAATGTGTATTGGGAGTCAATACACTATCAGTCATATGTAAAAGATGCTTCTGTGGTCCAGCCATAGGTACACGCAAGCTCCACTGTTGATGCCGGGGCTTCGAAAACACCAGCCAACTATGTTTATTTTCGGGAGAACACTCGAAAAACTCTGTTCGACGTTTCTCCTTGCATATATGCCATTGCAATTGTTTTATGTTACCAACATTCTTACTCCTGCGCCACTGGAGCGGAGATATTGCCAAGAGTCTGGGGGAAATGATCGTCTGGAGAGGTATCTAACCTCGTATTAGGAGTCATTTGCATCCATCACACCGCCCATATAATCCAGGTCAAAAGGATGATAGCTTCATAGATGATGATCATCACAGAGTGCGCTTTGCGTCGATAAGATGAAGTTCTTCTAGCCTATGGTGATGAGCATCACAATATAAATATAGAAAACGCCACGCGACTCTGAAGGTTCGGGATAGGAAATTGGCCGCCAGTACAAGGAGCTAATTCAGGCTTGCAAGACCAAAACGTAAACGCAGCGGAGGTTTTCAAAGCAGAATGTAAGCGCAGCGGGTCTCCCCAGCCTTTTGTCCACCATAGTGTCGTTCAAAGGGCCTCAGTTGGACGAATTGGTAATATATTGTAGAAGATACGTCGCTCTACGGATCATAATGCTCGTGACCGTCACTTCTGTCATTAAGCGCTCATGCTTCGTCAGGTCCGACACCGGTGCCACAGACGCGTACCACCGCGTTGGCCCAAAGGAGCGTAGCCGCGTTGGTTGCCTGACCCATTTGGTGAATAAGCTTTCAAAAGACCCCTATGCTTAGTACTGGTACGATTAGCAGAGCCCGAATCTATCGCATACGATACATGTGAAACAGTAATCGTGAGACACCGGTTCCAACCCATCTCCAGTCAAGTATATAAACCCCACTGAGAAGGAAAGAGAGAGTAGCTACTCTTTGCCTCGAGCCCCCGAATATTGAAGCAATGGTCGCGACTTATACTCACCACTTTGACACTTCCCTCTACAAGGGCAACGTTACTGTTCACACAGGGTACGTATAACCTCAATATATGCGCAGATCCATTCTGAAAAGACAACCAACAGCTTGTACATCGACGGAAAATGGGTCAACCCCATTGAAGGAGGTTCGATTGAGTGAGTCGTCACTCGTAGTACAAGACAATAATGCTCATGCATCCCACTCGGTCAAATAGCATTGTCAACCCCAGTAAGCATACCACATGTCACAGCAAGGAATCTGTGCTAAGCGCCCCTGTAATACAGCAAATGGAAAGGTCATCACAGCTGTTGCAGGCGCTGGCGCCAAAGACGTCGACGCCGCTGTCAAAGCTGCTAGAAAGGTCCGTGGATTCCGTAACTTGGATCATCATGTGGTGAAGACAGCCAGCTGACCCATACGCAAACAGGCTTACAAGACATCTTGGGGTCTGAAGGTACCTGGAGCAGAACGCGGAAAGCTCCTTGATAAACTTGCGGACTTGGTTGAGAAACATCAACACCAATTGGCCGCATTAGAAGCCCTCAATGTCGGTGCGTACATTGCTACTTAGACCAAATGAGATCACGATGGTAACATGTACGACAGGTAAACACTATCACATGGCTCTTGGTATGGACCTCGCGTTTTCGATTCAGACTTTGAGGTACTATGCTGGATGGTCGGATAAGGTCCAGGGAAAGACCATTGAAGTAGGTGACGTTTCTTATGATCACTCATCCGCATATATCTAAATACTATCCAATCAGACAAACGACAAAAAGCTAGCATATACAAGACACGAACCTTGGGGAGTAGTGGTGTGTTACACACTGTCCTGAATGAAGATCGCCACTGACTTGAATATCCAGGGAGCAATTGTTCCATGGAATTTCCCTCTCGTGCGTATTCAAGAGCTTGAGCCCCTTGCTCACACTCATCACTTCAATAGATGATGGCCATGATAAAGCTTGGTCCTGCTTTGGCCACAGGCAATGTCGTTGTACTCAAGGTACTTCTTCACGATCAATTTCACAACCCTTAGCTAACCAGCATCAGCCATCGGATGTTACACCTCTTACCGCCCTCTTCCTTGCCGATCTCATAAATGAGGCGGGTTTCCCTCCTGGTGTTGTGAATATTGTCAATGGATACGGTACGCGTCCTTTCCTGAAGGTGGGCAGCAGAGCGCTAACGTTTTGGGAAATTCAGGGAATACCGCAGGTGCCGCTATTTCTGGACATCCATCCATTGAAAAGGTTGCCTTTACGGGCAGCACCCTTGTCGGACGAAAGATCTTGAAGGCAGCGTCTGAATCTAATCTGAAGGCCGTCACATTGGAACTTGGCGGAAAGAGTCCCACGATCGTTTTTGACGACGCAAACTTGGATCAAGCCATCAAATGGGCTGCACGCGGGATGTTGTGAGTGTGATTAACGTTTTTACTTAATTAATTAGCATCGCTGACGCACCCTATTTAGCTTCAACATGGGTGCGTTATCCTAGTTATGAAATGAATGTGTGCAGCTGAACGATCGTTTAATAGGCCAGGCATGTATTGCCGGCTCGCGTATCTACGTGCAAGAAGGAATCTACGATAAGTTCTTGGAAGGCTTCACACAAGCCGCTCAAGGACTCACGAAAGCAGCGGGTGGGCCTTTTGAAGAAGGGGTCCAGCATGGTCCACAAGTTTCTCAAACTCAATTCGATGTTAGCGCTCTTCTTTTCTCGAGATTGAATTTATCTCATACCTTTATTTATAGCGGGTGATGGGATATATTTCTTCTGGAAAGTCAGATGGCGCCAAAGTGCATGTTGGTGGAGAGAGAGAGGGTGAACAAGGTTATTTTATCAAGCCTACAGTCTTTGTGGATGCGAAGCCGGATATGAAGATCATGCAAGAGGAGATCTTTGGACCTGTTTGTTCTATCGTTAAATTCAAGACTGAAGAGGGTAAGTACTTGGATATTGTCATTCTGGCATGTCCTCTGAATTTTCTCGTTTAATCAGAGGTGACGGAGTGGGCGAATGATACGACGTATGGGCTGGCAGCGAACATTCTCACCGAAAATAATGGACGTGCTGTTCGGATGGCAAATGCGTTGGAGGCTGGTAGCATCTTCGTAAGTCTGTGATCACTCACGAAGGAGAGGGGGACTAATGACGTATGCCATACAGGTTAACTGTGCGTCCGCGCCTGAAATAGGTCTGCCTTTTGGTGGATATAAGCAATCTGGCCTGGGAAGGGAAATGGGTGAAGCCGCGCTGTATACGTGAGCACTTGCTTCCTTCGTGCTTCTGGGGGGCATGAGTTCATTGTTGACTGTTCTAGGTATACACAGCTTAAGGCTGTCCATGTTAACATTGGTCAAGTTCTGTAAAGTGAGAGATGCAATGTTGTACCTTTTTATATGTGTATCCGTTTGGACTTTTGATAATCATGACCCTTCGGATACGCTTCTACCATTGAGATCTGAGAACAATATGACAGGTTTGAAAGACACCTTTGTTCTTGGCAGCAGTACGAAGATGGTACATCTAGAAGCTTGAGCGCGTGATCTGGACTGGCCCGGGAACCAGACCTTCTAATCATTCGGAACCTCCAATTGTTAATACCTTTGGCCAAGCTCGAGCCAGCTTGGAAAAAAAACAAACCCTGAACTCCACCCCCCAAAAGGAACTTGCTTCGAACAAACTGGTCCGACCGGCGTAACGGACATCTTCGGATTTCACGTCCAGTGAAGGCACTTGTATTTGATTCTTCAAGGGCACTGAAGCCTTTGTCGCTCACTTCCTTGCAGTGCATGTTCGACTAAGCTAACAAGGCCGTTGCCACTGACAGTTTGTTTTTATTTGGCAACAGCCCGCAAAGCACCGGCATGATCCTCCGGCATGATGACCTTAGCTCAGTTGGAAGAGCGCGAGACTGCAATGGATAACCACGTCCGATTTCTTCGGGATCTTGAGGTCGCTTGTTCGAGGCAAGCAGGTCGGATGAATGTCAATATTCACTCTTTTTGACCAACATCATTCTAGACCTAAACTTTTATGGACCGATTACGCATTGAGTCGATGAACAAATAAAGTCCTCGGGAAAGCAGGATTCTCGCGTCATCGTCTTCTGCTTTTGTGGTCACCGTTCTCGGACGGCATGTGCTCTTCGTCCAGATACTGGCTGTTACTAAATTGCACGTTTACCGTCTCGGAGGCGATTAATACCTTATAATATCTCTAAACTTCCCATGTTGTATAGAGGCTCTGCATTCTGCATATCAGATATCAGCTGTGGCTACCTAGCCGCAACAGGATGTAGAGAAGCCGTTTGTGTAAGCGACGGCAACATGCTCATTTGACCCGATGACGGAAACTGCAAATAGCAGATCCCATACGTGTGTGTCCACATCCTTGGCAATTTCCCGCGACTTATCCCGACATAGACATATTGCCTCACTTTTCTTCCACAGGTTCTTGGATATAATTTCTCTGTCAGACCGCGTGTTGATGTGTGACACACACCGCAGAAACTTTATCTCCGGCTTTCCTAAACCAGGGGAAATTTTATGCCGTGACTGACTGTCGCCGGGATGCTGTTGTGTTGATACCTGAAGGTCGACTTGATCGAGTTTTGTCAACTGCATTCTTCGTCTCATGAACGACGAGCTATGGAAACGACTCGTTAATGGGCGTCTACATGACTATCACAACAACTGTGAATAAATCTCGAAATGCAGTTTCAAAATATGTTGACACTTGATGCTCGTTGCTGTGAGGCCTAATCTCCCATCTGCTGGCACCTCTACCTCGAGTCCGCGATGATATAACAACTGAATGCCACGTATCAATTCCGCTCGACTTCGCATTAATGACACTCCAAGTCCTTCCTTTTTCCACCCGTCATCGCAACGTGGGTAATGCAGAATCACATGCCTTTTCGATACTGTCTCTACGTCGTGTTGATTTCACGTCGTGTTGATTTCACGATCTCCCTGCGGTATTGACTCGCGACGCTCCACACTACCGCTGGCAGGCCCACTATTTCTGGAACATCCAACGTTTAGATCAGGTTTGGGTCATGTTGATGAACATCACCCTTCACCGAGCGAGATCCTCGTAGCTTAGTCCCAAACCGTCGTCATCGCGTTGCAATACTATCCAGCGGTGCGATCGCGGACCCCTTGCCTCCTATGGGGTGAGCTATTTTTCATATCTAATCGCAGTCGATCACTGTGACTGACTTACACGTGTCGAAACAGACGTGGCCCCCACGCCCTTCATTGATGCTTTGACTGGCAAAGAGGCCCGCTAATAGCGGGTCCGTAGTAATTCACCCCCCGACCGGAATGGTGGTGGATTTTCACCTCTTCACTGTTGTGAACCCAGGGGAAGTTGACTCGGATATGGGTACGTTGAGCACTCATTCCTTACATCCTTCATGGGACATACTCAACGATGGCAGTTGAAGAAGATGAATAGTATGTGCTTGCTCTCAAAATAAATCAATAAGTCTACAACAACTTCTCGGCGTCTTTCTACTGAATTTCTTAGCAAGCTGCCCTAATTAATTAATTGAGCGCGTTTATTTGAACCCCGACAGACCTGATGCTAACACAGGTGATGCTAGCTTCGACTTATCTAACTAACCACTCATATCCGTCTTGCACGTCTGATACTGCCTCTCCCGTGTACGGCTTTGCCTGAAACTCTGAAGTACTGCGCAGTGTATTGCCTTCAATACACACGACAACGACTTTGATTAAGTTAGACTGGTCTTAAACTAGTCTTAATCGATGTGGGTCCTCGCTTACATTCAAACGACGTGAATTCTAATTCACTGATCAACCAGCGCCATGGCTCCGTTCGGTTCCTATTCCTCGTCGTACTGCGAGTGCTATTTCTGACACCCATACCTTGTCCCCGCGATCGTGAGCCCGCTACTGACCTCATTCGTCCTAGAAACTTCCTAATTAAAGATCCCCAGTGTTTCTCGTCAATGATACGCGCGTTGTGCTCCCTGGCGTCATGTCCATTGTTCGTGGAGCTTTCCTCATGTTCACTAGACTGCACCATCGGAAGCTCTCCCCTTCGGAGATCCGAATTCTCCTTTGCGGAAGCGCACGTTCAAACCTCATTTGACGCATTTCTATAATATTTCATAATCTACACCGCCGTCTTCTCGTGCTTGCTCGATTGGTGAGCTTGAATAGGCAACTATCAAAGAAACTTTGACCGGCCGGCGTTCATCGCCCCGGTTCCTTCATTTCTTCTTCCTTCCTTCACCGCTCGTAACTTAGCCCGTAGGCTTGCGGTAACTAAAATATTTTTTTTCCCGGAGCTTTATGTAATATTACCTCTCCTTCTCCTTCACAATTTACATTGTTCGGCCTCGCGGCTCTCCTCTGCTACCCACTTGCTGAGTCACGAATCGGCTCTTGCGGACTCATGAATTACCTTTCTTCCCAAGGTGTTGTTTCTGCCGCTCGAAGCAAGTGTTCCCATGTCGTCATGGAGCCCGATTAAGATAAAGCAGCTGACGAAAAGAATTCACCCACCTCACTTTCATGACGCCCGCCCCTTTAACTTGGATTCGTTTTAGCGCTTACGCTCCCCCATGTTGGATGACTAGAAATGGCTAGCCTCATTGTCATTGACTCTATTGTTTCTCATTTTAGTATAACTTGTCCCTAGATGTGGCGCCAACGTGTCTGCGATAGAACACTGACAACGTAACAGTTAAACGACGTATCACCCTTCCTGCGCTGAGTCCACCAAATATATCCACTTGCGTCACCCATACATATTTTTCTTCGTAAAGTGGGTCTGCACGAGACACTCACGAGACTATGGTGCCGCTCTGGCTGCACAGAGTTTGGACCTCGACGATGCCGATCCCCGATCAAGGCTCCCTCGGGTATCCGGAGCTATCAACTTCAGTATGTGACTATCGATAGTGTGTGTATACTGAAGCATCGCGACGTCGGCTATTGTCCGTTTGGCTTTGATTCTATTTGAAACTCTGAAAGCTTTCGTCAGTGTGACTTTCTAATTGAGCCCTTGTTTCCTTTGACTGTCTCGTTGAATAGGGTGCCAGGGCCCGCGGAATGTCGACCATAATCCGTGGACAGATTCGCATTTCCGGGGCCATGTCTCAATGCATTACGGAGGTCAGGCGCAAGTCCGTTCTAATGCAGCACCTAGAAAGCTGAAGGATCGTGGCGCCCAGCTTCCCATCAGAAACGACCCATCATCTTGGCAGGGCCATAATCGAAGACATGTACACTCGAGACGTTCATGCTAGTCATCTTCAGGAGGGCAAGCCCCGGAGCTATAATATCTGGTCAATATTCTTAGAGGCTATTCTCCTGGTGCCAGAACACTAGATACACTCTTTTCATTCATTTACATCCGGTTTCGGGCCTCCACACTCTGAGGGGCTACCGTGGTGCCTTTCGACTGTCTTTTCGTGCAGGGTGCCTGATGCCTCATCTCAACCGATCGGTACCAATATTATATTGTTCTCTTTTGATAAATTACCCTAACTAAAGGAGGGGAGTAATCCAGATATCCACAGCCTCAGCCACCATTTTGAGAACCCGCTCAAGTGAACCTGGGATGGTTCTAGTATCAATTTTAGCACAGACGGCCGAACGGTCCAATCCTTCTATGTGAATGACCCTTTAAGTATGACATGAGGTTGTCCAAACAGCTCCGACGTAACAGGCCCGTCAACAGACGATACCAAAGATACGATACCGGAGATGAAGCCCATCACAACTCTTACTACTTCAATCAACCCATTGAACTTGGTTGTGATACAGGCTTCTGAGCTTTCTACTGGCAAACCTGCAGCGGGGGGAAAGGGATAACCGGAAAACTTGAGAAATGCGACTTTTTATTTATATACGTTTATATAGATCATACCCACCAACGAAATAATTCTCAACTCCTTCGGCTTTATCTGCGCATGGCAAACATAGAAACTGAGGGCTTGTTAAACATAAAGTTGTCAACTTGCAGTAATCAAGATCGCCCCTTGCACTTGTTCTAAGTGCTCCACATTCAACATCCTGTGTTGACTTGCATCTAACAATCCAAGTAGGTCTGGATGGATTCTGTATAAGGCAGCGAGATTTCAAGAAACCCGAGGATATCCGTTGTTCGACTGTTGGCAGTTGCCTGAACATATCACAGCCTTCATGCTATCCGATTCCCTCGTCTGTCATATATGTACCTGACACTAAATTGCTGTTGATGTCCATTAACACGGCGTGGAAATATTTCATTAAATCTTTACTGCTCAGGGCCACCCAGTTATGATCACACACTTCTGTCCCATAATTAAGATCAGCTGAATTGTCAAGATGTCATAACACTGATCATCGTTGATCACCAAAACAAGCGTGTACCAGTTTTCATCTTTTTGGGGTGGCATGGATCAACCAAGTGTCAACCTACAAGATACGTTACCACTAACGGGTAGTGAACGAACGTCCAAAAGCTCCCTGATACGCTGGGTAATTAGGGTCACGGGATGACACTCCTCTTTTCTAGTGATATCGTGGGCCGCATAGGTCGGAGGTACCAACAGGCGGGGGAAATGTTGTCCGTAATCTAAATAATACTCGTTGTCCGTAGCAAATCTGTGACAGAAAGCTTTGGTTTATTGTTATATCTGATATGAGCGAGGAACATCCGCCCGCCAAACGGACTTTCGCTTTTAGCGTGATGCCGTGCGTCTTGGTCTATCTTTCAATTTCAATCGTATGCAACAGCAGCCTACGGTCCGGGGGACCGCAGCTTGTTACTCGCAAGTAATAAAATACATACTGTCACGTAATTATGAGGAATGTGGACAAACACCGCATGCCCAAACCTACATTTGCTGATAAGAATTAATGAATGGGAGAGCTGACCCTTTTAGAAGCCATATACGGGTGGATCCAGGTTCATCTGTCACGTACGTACAGGGTCGCATACCCGACCAAGCAGAAACTGCCGCTTTTATCAGCTTAGAAATTGATGATGTTATTCTGGTATGCCGATCATGAGCGGCTTGTCTCCCTGATTTTCGTTTCAATTCAAATCGGAAGACAGCGAATTCCTAGCAACCCTGACACTGGGAAAATGATCCACTCTCCAACTTGGATCGGAATAGATAGGACTGAATTTCTCAGCAATTTCGCCTGATACCCATGTTTCAAGATATGTATGTGACCCCGAGGGATCTACATAACTTCGGACCAAGCTGACAATAACGATGGGAAACTTCTAAACTTCTATAAAATGGAGACCTGTGTTCTATGGTCCCACAGATCAGTTACATCATTCCTGAACTAAAGAAAGATCTGCCCGTGTCACCCGTCGGACCTACTTCTTTACCCCATTCCTCCAGTCTCGTCCATGACACGAAGCGCAGTAGCGGCGATTATGGAAATAGATTGAGATGGATGACTTGGGGGCGCACATCACCATTTGAATGAGCCGCGAAGATCAGGATATCATTCACCCTGGTAACATGGCGTTCAACCTAATTCAACCTGGCCACCATACCCATACTAAACCCCTTCGCACGTCTTTCGTACCATATTGGTCCCAAGCACGCTGTGTTTTCGCCTCGGTACAGTGTCGCGTGCTGCAACACGATCATGAGAACCCGCTCATGCGCGCTTCTCGGCTTAAGAAACCAACATTCACACAACTTGTCCACCGTCGACTCCACACTCAGCCTCCCATATCGACACCATAGAAACGCATATAACGCTCCCGTCGTGCTGGTATAATAGAAGCCAATGTCACTTCCAATGTGACATGGAAGAAAGAGAGAATTTAGTTTGATTGGGTGTATTCAGGTTCGACAATTAACTTGCAGGCTTCGTTGAGTGAGAAAATGATATCGGTTACATAAATATTGATAAATAATGATGTGCGGGTGCAATGTAGGCGTGGTGATAAATTTGGATATCCCACCCTGCCGGAGTATGTGCATTTGTGTATCCTTCGGCCAAGTTCAATCCACGTATAATCCACGTATGCACCAGTGAACTGTGATCAATACTTGTTCATCGGAAGCTGATAGAAAATTCTAGAGAACTAGGCTCTTAACCCATATGCTATGTCGAGTTGTGCATCAAACCTAATTCTTCCGAATATCACTTACTGCAAAACGGGGGTTGGACTGCCGCCGCTGCGCCACACATCATAGGACAAGCGTAGTTCAGACTGAGCGTTCCATGTAACTGGTCCGTCTTAATCTATCATTGGAATATCCCGAACGCCAGAAGAGTAGAACTTTGTAGCCAACGGAAGTTGAGACTCATCAGTAACCACTGACAGGACTGGTCGGGCGGGGGAATGTGCCGCAGCGCTCAGGAAGAAGGAAGTGCCAGGCCAAGCACTGGAACTCTCCATGATCTTCATCATTCACCAATAAGAAGTACTGCCAAACTTGCGATTCACAAAATTCCTCAGACGTTTCCCGACGGGTATCCAGGGCACGGGGCTCTTGCAACGGGCGGGCGGAAAAAACCTGGGCTCCCGACGCCGTTACCTGTTTTATTCTGCTTACCTCGCAGCTGGTCACAGGCGATCTTCGATACTCCAATAATTCTTCTGTCACTTGGGGTCATTTCCCGTAGAGAACCTTATTTTCATCTGGGGCCTTCTCGGCAGATACTGTTAATAAAACTGGGTAAGACGGCGATTCGAGCCGTAATCTGAGGTTCCTGAATCCCTAGGCGTTTGTGCTATTCGCGGTAGAAATACCCAATACATACATCGACTAAGTTTCCGTCTGCGGGCAATCCCTACCGAGAGCTGCTTCTTCGGCTCCAAACAACTGAAGGGACTGTATGGCTCCTACCCCGGATGGGCCTGCGGTCAGTTGCCTTGGAGGCTCCGTCATCATATCACAGGGGCAGCGATGCTGAAACTATGCGTAAATCTCACGGAGCTTACGTTTGGGCGGGGTAAAAATCCACTGAAGATACAGCCTCGTTGATCCTTCGCGATAAGTGTAACAAGATCCAAGACGGGATGTTAAGTCATCAAGACGACGAATGCGATTTCATCAAGATAAAAACGTATACACTATTGTATGAGGTACAGGTATGTGATGAGAAAAGAGATAGCGACGGACGATAGCAAGTGACGGCCTATAAAGAAAACAAAGCAACCAAGAAACAATGGGAGCCTAGAACTGCGATCTGCGATATCCCAAAATGTCAAAATTACGCCGACAAATCAATCATCTGCGAACAGCGACGCTGCTATTAGAGTCGAACGCGGGCCTTAGGGCTGTTGAGACACGCGAGTCCCTGACGCTCCTGAGGTATGGCATAGAGGGGCTGTATTGGTACTGCTGGCCTGCCGGTGGGCGCGGCAAAACGGCCGGAGAACGAGCCGGAGATGTCAATGTCGATGGCGGTGGTGAATTGAATATAGAACTGGTGGGTGACAACGAAGGTGACGGCGAGGGTGACGGCGAGGAGGAGTGGAAGCTCGATCCAGGAGTTAAAGCCCGCACCTGCATGCTCGTGGAAGAAGACGAGTTTGAAAGACGGTGGGGTTGATATTCCTGTTGGGGAGCGGTCACTCCATGGTATCTCGAAGCCGTGTGTGTAGTTCCGCGGGGCACTGTCAAAGTTTCGGACACTCGTGTCACGGGCACCGGTACGCGGCTAGAACGATGTGGATCCTCGGAAGCGTGATACTCATCGATTTCGTCCACATCCATTCCATTATCGTCCTTAATATAATCATAAGCACTGTAGCGACCGTGGTGTTGCGGTGACTCTGAGACATGGGCTGGAACGCCATATCGTGGCGGTGGGACTTGATGACGATGTGTGATGTTCTGCGGCTGAGGGTATGCTTCATTTGCTAACTGTTGCATCATGGGAGAATTCGTTGAGCTTGCGCTTGATCGTCGTCGTCGCCTACGTACACCATCTTCCTGGGTCTCTGGGTTGACATTTGCGGTATGGTTACGGAGATGCCTTCGCATGTTTGAATTGACATTGAATTCCCTTCCGCATTTAGGCCAAGGGCAACGGAACGCTGAAACGCAAAGGGTCAGTCCAAATTCAAACATCACTGTATTGACCAAGCAAAAATACGTACGCGTAGCGCCGGTGTGGGTGTTGTAATGGATCTTGAGGCTACTCGGGCGGTTAAAGGCCTTGTGGCAAATACGGCAGATGTGCTTGCGTGGAATCCCGGAAGGTCCTCCTGCGGTAGGGGCCTCGCCATCACTGGGATTCTCAGGATCATCGAGCGGTTGGGGAGGAGGTGACGGCCCTGACTGGTGCATTGTCCAGGGCTGTGATGGATCCGAGGAAGGGATCGGCTGGGCATCAGGGTGGCCAATCCGGTCTTGGCCTCTCGGGGGCCGTCCCGAGTGTATTGGTACTCCAGCATGACCTTGGTGGTGGTCACGATGGTGGCTTATTGACATGGACGACATCGGATGTGAGTCAGGCATAGATAAGGTATCGACTGTCTCTGCCTTGCAATAAGAATGTGGGGCATCTTGTGGGCGGGGTGGTAGTGTGGCGCTAGGAGATTGGTGAGCCCGAGACTCGCCTATGCGGCGCTGTCCGCTGGTGTATAGAGAGACGGGTTGATGCCTGGACCATTGTGAATGTGCAGGGCTTTGGGCAGCAGGAGGCCGTGCTTGGGGGTGAGACGGTTGTGTGCTTGGGGAGTATGTGTTTCGGCTGTGGTCCTGGTTGCTGCGATGGGCAACCTATATGGCCTAGATTAGTCTACGGTCACCTGGTGAGTTCTAGAACCCACCTTTGACGACCCGGGGGCATGTGGAGGATTCATAAGATGTTCTAATAGATGACAAGGTAAGTGGGGGCTGTGAAGAGGAGCGAGGAGGACATGCCTGGGAATAGTTCATGGATGCTGGGGAGGGAGACCATGGATTGATCAGAGTTGCGGGACTGGGAAGACATAGTTTGGATGGGATGGGAGTAAGGGGGAGGGGTTATAAAGGAGGAAGGTAATCTAACAAGACACCGAAAGCAACAGTTAGAGCTAAAATTGAAGCAGTGAGATTGCTAAGAAGCGAAAGGGATACCGAGGAGAACAGTGATGGTTGTGGACGAATATGGACGACACCCAAACACAGCAGGTAATGGAAAACCAACTGAGCAACCCGACTCCTTTAAATGAGTTACGATGTGACGCCCAGAATATGTGACGACATGTCCCGATATGGCAAGGTATCTGGCAACGAGGATTGGCGTCTCTGCCCTGACTCTTCATACAAGTTCTATTACTTCCACGTGCAGACCCGAATATCAGGTGCGTTCCCTCTCCTGTTTCTCTCCCGATGTTCAGCACATACTGGCCTTTGCGACCATCTGAGGCACAACACAGAGCGCCATCTGTGGTGGATCGTCGTTTCAGGCGATGAGATCGAGATACAGGTCACACGGCGTGACACTGGTGCGTCGATCGCATCGCGCTTCCAAACCGATGGGCTTCCCGGCCGGACGGCAAGGAGGAACGGAAGCCAAGAAAGGAAACCCAAGCACCGAGAGGATGGCGTTTCCTTTGAGGATTTCCCGGCATTCAGACTACTTCCCGTTCAAATGACTCAGTGCCGATCTAGTCGCCCCCCCACGTTGCTTTACTGCTTCGGTCTTCAAACACTGAATCAGGATGATCTACCACTCGTCGGTTTCTCCAACCCGCGTTCTCTGTACCTTCCTACAGGGACGCGTACCTCAGGGTCAATGAATTCCGCCTGGCCTACACGCTCCCCCCACTGAGAGCCACTCCTCTGCTGCCAATGTACGTACGACCTCAGAGGATCGCCATCCAAATACCCTATCAGGATTCCAAGTGTGGTTATCCATCATCCAAACGCACCTTCCGTTCCTTTCGCTCAGGCAATCTTATCCTTCATTCAAGTCGCCGAGCACCGTCCTTGGACAGCGCGGATAAGAATCCCCATTACTTTCACGCTGCTTCGACCATAATCCCAAGGCGTGGCGCTTTAGCTCCGGCTCAGGATGCGAAGACACACTAATCAAGCTCAAGATTTATGCCTCTATGTGAGTTCCTATCCTATTATTGTCACTCACTCAAGCTGTTGCTTGACGCTCGCACATCCTCGCGACTGTGCATGAGCCACGACGGCTTTTATGCGTTTCAACCCCAGCGAGAGGCCGTGAAAAGCATGGCTTTCATTTCTCTTACATGAAAGTATGGTTTGAACCATGCCGTCTTCATTTTGTACACCACAGAGTCGGCGATTACTGACGCTAGGTCTGGATAGGCTATCTATTTGTCCCCAATCCCGGCAGCCTACTTACTGCCGTGGAATAGTACCAAGCTATATAAATTATCACCGCACCATGAAACCACATTGACGGCCCTCGAATGTGATGCCGAAAACTTTTGTTTGTCCGTCACGATTCAAGTTTAGCTTTCCATCTCGGACACCAGCATGACGCGCAAGCTCGGCTGTGATCAGAAGCAAATGCGGGTTCTTTGCTGCGTCTAGCATGGCCTGTAGGTTTCGCCGGTCTGCTTGATTGGCCGACATCTTCGGTATCTATCATCACATAGGTGTCACTCCAGCGGCACAGTCTGGCCGGTCCGAAAGTGATTTACGATATTTTTTAATTATCGTCCCGACGAAATAACACCCTCCCCACTAGAGCGCTTGGGACTAAATCCCAGTTCAAACTCCTTCAACAGTATATATCTCAATAAGGCTTTGTTTTTTGAATGCCATGAGATGATCAATCCATATCTGATCTACATCCCCACTTGAGAGTGATATAAACAGATGATCCACAAGAAGCCCCTTTTTTCCAAATCATACGATAATCCTCTCACATCTTGTGACAACCCTCATTGCGGAAGGCCAATCGGCGATGCTCTATGAGCGCCGATATGACTATAATGATTGACCCCACTGACAAATCCATCGCTGAACTCGCAAGTTACGAACTTTTTGCGCATGGGGTCGCAGTCTTCGCCCCCCTCGGTGATCTTTCTAATTACCGGAACTACCGCCCATGTCAAGTTCTGGTGGGAAACCATCAGCGGAAGCATGGCTGAAGACAGTTCCTGGATTGCGAACAGCGCTGATGCACAAATGGCAGCGCTACACCACAAGCCGTTGAACCCGCTGTCAAAATCCCGTTTTTTTCATTGAGTGAGACAAGCCTTGAATAGTAATGATATGATCACAATCGGGTAATCGCCGATTCCATGCGCGCCCGGTGATGTTGATGGGCCTCAGGTGTTCGAAGAGGAGTGGGGTTCTGGGGCTAGGGCCCCACGGATTGAATCGATGGTACACACATCCTTATGACGCTCATTGCCCATAACTTCTCTCGCCGGAAGGACGGTCCCTCTGCCTCAATTTGGGTTAGGGTGTTCGCAGTCGTTTGGTATGGCTCAACTTTACGTTTGGCTGCGGCAAGTTGAAGCTGTAATTGACACAAGTTGTAAGAGGAACGAAGCCCCCAGGTGCGGGAAAACCGCAGTTTGGCACTAGCCGCACTGAACAGGCAAGCTTGGCATTTCGGCTTATGAGCCTCACACACAGTTCACAACTCTTTCGTGGATGAGACTGACAGATATGGGCTCCTCGGGGGCTGGGCGTTTATTTATGGGATAACTAAGGATTACCCTTGACTATCGGATTTATCAGAGCGTCTAACCCAGACAGGAACTCAACTGAGACCATATCCGTTCAGTATTAGAGTGTGAGGCCGTGACGTTCACATTTGTATTGGGCCATCGGCCCTTTCCCTCCCGGATGATGCCGCTATATAGTTGTGCCGTTGTATTATCGCTGACTGTCAATCATCTGATGGGCTTGTGAGCCACAGCGTTGATCACAATACGAATACAGATCTCCCAGTCTATACTTTGTCTATCCATCGTAATAGCTATTAAATGAACCCAATGAAGGGATTAGCAAGGCTAGATATATTGCGAGCACCGCACAGCCGAGCGAAAATCACAGCTATCATCCCCATTCTCACGTATTGGCACAAGGTCTACTCAAGAACCCAGGGAATCGGGGTATTCCAATTTCCACTGGCATGTCCGCGAGTTACACATGTCCAGCTTTAGCAGAAAATACTCACCGCTCTTTTGTTTAAAGACCGGAAGAAGGGCTCACCTGAGGGTTCACAAGGCTTAAGGTTATAGGTCGGCAAGCCTCACCCCGCTCATGACGCCCTCCCACGGGATGTACGATACATACCACATTCGTAACAATATCAGCCACGGCGCGCGCGTAGCATCGGCGACGTCAGTCAATTTTCTCTTCGTACGTGCTACCGAGGAGGACGAAATGGAGCCAGAAAACCTGAAATAGACCTGATGTGCGAGGGCGGTGTGTACATTGTTCATCTTTTCTACCCTTCAAGAAGTGAATGACTTTCCGTGCCAAGAGAACCCCTTGTGGTTCATTTTGGGATACTAGTCATATCATGGCTATGTATACTGCTCACAATGAGAAAGCATGTGATACGATGGGTAGAGATCCATCAGCTGATCAACCCGTCAATCCATACTTGATTCAGACATTTAATTATAACGAAGACGAGAAGCCTCGGACCTCATGTTGGCTCCAGCCATAACCAATAATATTCATCGGACATGTTTTGTCGCCCGAGTGGAAGAAAGGTTTTGGAACCTTCTCATTGTATAGATTCTTCTCCGTTGAACGGAATGTCGAAAGAGGCAAATTTCCCAAAGGGAGGATAGTGCGCATTCTATTGCTTCAGTATGATGTAATGAGATATCCTCGGGGATATGTCAATCCCAGTGTTCTCGGTGGTACGAATCCGGTCCCCCTTGCCAAAAGGATCCCCACATATGGCCTATATTTGGTAATACCGTGCAGCCCGTCGGCAAGTATAAATGCGGCTTATCCCATAGGTCCGCATCATTACATATTTCTGAGGTCGGAAAAGAGGCGGTGCGTTTGGTGAAACCTAAATTCTTGTGACAGAAACCATGTGCTACTATTTGACTTGCGTTTCACGGCGTGGGATACATAAAGATGATCTATCGAATACGAACAATATTCTTATATATTAGGTTTGAAAATGCGCTTCTAATCGTTTTCTGATGTCTTGCACCCTAGGTTGGAACTCGAGGTTGCGCCGTTTCTAGGCTACAGATTAAAGTTTGTGGAAGGGTGCATCACGTTTCTATTTACAAGAGACAAAGAACATCAGCAAGTGTCCACGGCGCGTCGGCGGGAGGAGTTATTACCTCTCCGTTCTGACATGCCTGTTCGGTAAGAAGGCTTTCCACAAACACAGCAAAAGATTCGAATACTTCGTCTGGTGGGACCGTATCAGGACGGCTCTCATCGCCTTTACGATACTTTCCGGTTTTGACTATGATATGGACAACAACACCCGAGCGTATCAGTATCATTCTGAGATCCTCCACGGGCATGAAACCAAGGATAAGGAAAGTTGATGCGCTCACCGAGTATTCTCCATAACCCCATTTCAATAGCGCCGTCGCCCAAATCCGCTTCTATGTCATCCCCCACGACGGCGATCTTTCCATAATGCTCAGCCTCATTTAGCTCACCTGACGAATAGAAGTTGTCTATAACTGTTTGGAAGAACATCCGCGTGGGCTTCCCAATAACATGGGCTTTGATGTTCGCTGCTACTTCCAGCGCCGCAACAAATGGACCGGGACCCAGAGATAAGCCGGGAGGAGCTTCGGTTTGTATGTACTTGGCTTTGTGCGTTGCAATCAACTGGGGGCGAGACTTGGGGGTGGTCCGGCCCTCCGGGACCGTGCTTTGAGATCGACTCCCTGAAGCTGTCAATGGTCTCTGGGTTTCATGCTCTCCCTTTAGGATACGGAATGCGGTGTTTAGATGAGAATAATCAAAAAGTTCTGGCGTGAGTCCCACCACGACTGAATCGTACGGTGAGTCACCAGAACCCTCCGATCGTCCACTCCCACATGGAGCAAGGACAATTTCGTCCTTGGCCGATGGTGAGAGGAGGAAGTATGGCCTTGAAACCATCAAGCGTCAGGACTTATCATTGTTGATCCTTAAGCCAAGAATACTCACCGCTCCAGCCCCTGATTTTGAATGTATTGAGCAACAGCGCCAATACTCGTCCACACCTCCCGGCGCTTTTGATTTTGATATTGTGAATCATGACGATTATTTGTATCAGGTGAATAATCAAGGGAGGACTCTGATCTTGATAGATTCGAGGATGGCTCCACGTTGAAACCAAGCTTTCTCAGTCGGTGAATGAGCGACGCTGAGGATTCCTTGCTTGTGTTACTGCAAAGGCGGAAGGGGATGCCGGAACGTCGCAGGCGATGGAATGCCTCCGCAGCTTGCGGGGTTGGACTAGTTCCAACATGTAAATTTCCTGAGACGTCGATGAGAACGGCCCGAATTAGAGGCCGCGTTCGAGGTTTCGACATCAGTTGTTGGTTCACTTGATGAATGCCACGGCGCCCTTGCGAAGGCGTTTGAAGCAACCTGTATGTATATGGGATGGCGGATTGTGTCAGCGGTCGTCATCACTTTTTGTTATGGTCACGCACCCCAGCAGACAATTGCATGAAGCTTTTGTGAATATTCGCGCCCATGATCATTAATAGCACTGGACGAGGCCGCAGTATCAGATGAGTATGTAGACGTCAGTCCATACATTTGATGACACTCTGATGGAAAGAAGGAAGAGTCAGATTGAAAGTGAGGATCAAATCATTGAAATCGGCACTACTGTCACGCGTGGGATCCTTTGACCGACAAATTATAACAATCCACTCGGTTGGTAAACAGACTGGTGTTTTATTGAAATATCATGGTGAAATATTTACCATTTTATATGCCATACATGGAGTAAGTAATATTTTTGTCAACATTTAATAAGGATTTGACATAACATGTGTATTATTTAAATTTACATCCACTGCCCCCAATACATTTGTCTTCAAGATCCGGTCTCGGAACTCAACCTGACTGTAGTAGCTAGCAAAGTCACAAGTAACTAGTCCGAGAACAGCACACAATATCAATGATATTTCAAGACTTACAATAGTTACCCTAAATTATACCGGTCTTGCCTCGAGACCCAAGGGACCTCACTTTCAACCTCGGCACTGGCATCTACAACTGTAACCTGGGCAGCGTCGAAGACTGTTTATGTGCATACCTACACGTACAGACGATTATTGCTTATTAAATCCGGAGCTTTACATGTGCCAGTTAGGTCTGAATTGCTACAGACCGGAATGAAGATAGTGCCTCGTACTAACCAGGGGTCGCTGGCCCGGCGGTTATGCAACTCACGCTTTCGGAAAGCTCGAGATCTTGTCGGTCACATACGGTGGCAAGGCTGGGTATCCCGAAGGTCTAACCACCATCATTTCCGAGTTCATTTCAAATCAATACATGTTTTATGCGCTAGATATCTCGAGGCGATGAGAATCGGCCAATGCTCTCCGATCCAGAAATACTCCGCATCCCATTCTCGGAGTCCGTCGCTCTCGACGACTAGAATTCCGCCCAAGATGTCCTATGCAACGAACAATCTTAACATATCCTCGTCACCTTGTTGCTCCTCCCCATGCGAGGTCGGCTCGTATTCCGGCGTAATGATTGTGATTCTAGCAACTGGTCCAGGTGATGTCTCGCTGGGGCACTCATAAACTTCATAGATTGATGAATGTGATTCATCTGTTACTGTTTAAAAGGTCCGAATGGGTATTCTTGTTATCATGGATCCCACCGAAGGGTTTACGGGTTTCACTTGATCAATAGCAGTATCCGCAGTCACCCCGTCGGCCTTGGCGTCCGGGTGACCTGCTTTCATGAAAACAAAATTAACATCGAGTCCGCTGACATGTGCTGGTGATCAAAGTATCACTATAGGCTCAACCCAGATAGCGAAGATGGTGGTCAAGTGGCTTCCGCAGGTTTCGAAAGATATGATTGATCTGGCATCACTCCCTGTTATTGGTCGAAGAACCCGGTATATTCGCATGTCGAGAAGGTAAACTCTGATAGAACGCCTTCACCCCCGTTTTCTCGCTGACCAGCTGAGGTTTACATCTGTCTTGGCAGCCCAAAAGTTTGAATAAATAAGCTTCATCTGCTACTTCTACACTCGAATGGAGATAGGTGTTGTAGTATAAATGGAGCCCGCTTCGCTCCAGTGAGGTAAGTCCCAAATATACAGATACTTGACTAAGAAATGGCGAACTCACCCACTCAACTTGTCTGGTTGATCACTGGTACTTCGTAAATCTCCAGTTTTTTTTATCTCATGGTTATTTACTAATTATTTTTATTATCAGCTCAGGGTTAGGACGTTACCTTACCATTGCCGCCCTCAACCGTGGCGATAAGGTCATCGCGACTGCCCGTGCGCGCTCCTTGACCCAGCTCGACGATCTCAAAGCTCGCGGTGCAGAGACGCTCGAACTTGACGTCACCGCGCCCATTGAAGAACTCAAGGCCGCCGCTGTCAAAGCTATAGGTATATACGGCAAAATAGACGTGATAGTGAACAACGCTGGTGCGTCCACTGCGGTGCGATAATTATTACTCGTTCCTTAGGCCTTATGGCCAATGTAGGCTATATTCTTGTCGGCGCCATTGAAGAAAATACGTAAGATTTTCTTGGCGTCTATCGAGTTCCTTCGATTGATTTATATCCATCAGTCCTGAAGAGACTCTCAACCAATTCAATACGAATGTATTCGGTGCACTAAACGTTACTCGCGCATTCCTCCCCTATATGCGTGAGAGAAAAATAGGCACCGTAATTTTTATGGGCTCCATAGGCGGTTGGAGGTCTGTCCCGAACGCTGGAGTCTACGCCGCAACTAAGTATGCTGTCCGTGGTAAGTCACTCCATTAGAACCCTGAGGGGTTGATACAATGATAATGACTGGATCTTGATCGAATACAGGTATATCAACGACACTTCACGACGAAATTGCGCCGTTGGGTCTACGCAGTGTTTGCATCGATTTTGGATATTTCCGCACCTCATTCCTAACGTCTAACAATCGGTCGCATTGGGTCTCACGAATTGAAGATTACCGACCTATGTCTGAGAAGGCAGACGCTGCCTTACAAGGTTAGTCTTAGGTTCTCAATAATGTAATGTATCCAATTCCAGATTAATCTGCATGAATCTCAGCATACAATGGAAAGCAACCTGGAGATCCCGAGAAAGCGGTTGAGGTTATAGTTGATCTCGTGCGGGGCGAGGGGGCTTCAAAGGGTAAAGCATTCCCGAGGTCCCTTGTCTTGGGGAGTGACTGCTTTAAGACGGTCAAGCAGGAATCAGAAATGGTGTTATCGAACATCGAAGAATGGAAGGAAATAACGATAGGCACGGATTTCTAGCTGGGCGAGCTCCACGGTCCCTAGGTATAGCCGCGATGCTAGTCATAAATTACGTCCAGCCGCAGATCTACCGGCAGCATTAGGAAGTTGATTTTAGCGTCTAAATATTTAGCGCCGTGCCTTGGTTAGAGTGACAATGTGACAGGTCCCCCCTCGACTTGTTCCGTCGTTAATCATTCCATCGACTGCACGCCTATCTCCTAAAGGTCTAGTTCACCATAAATCCAACATGTGGTCACTAGCCCCCACTCCCGTTGTACAAGCGCATTCCAGGCATTCTAGTCCTACTTTATACATGACCCTACACCAGGAACGCCTTCCTAACACCGTTGTAGCGATGTCTGGTTCACTGGCAGCTGCTTCCAGAGGGCCAACAGGGGAAAACACGCGCCGCCAACGTGGTCAAGGAAAGAGAAGGATCGCCCACTCGTACCACAATCCCTCTTTCTGTCCTCATGCCACCTGTTCAAGCAGTTTTTTTTATTGTCTTATCGTTACTGGTCGTAAAGACGATCTCGCATTTTGGAAGGAAACGAACAACACGTTTGAGGGGCCCGAAGAATATAAGCCTCATCTTTGGATTCTATCGCCACATTCAAGAACGGGACGATCCTGGAGTCGTGTATGAAAAGTGGGCTGAGGAATATGGCCCTGCATATATCGTCCCCGGACCGTTCGGATCCAAACGCATCGTGATATGTGATCCCAAGGCTAACGCCCACTTCTACTCAAGGGAAACATACGGTTATGTACAGACAAAGTTGGCTCGTGTTTTCATAGAGAAATTGGTGCGTCTTCGCACGTCCAAATTACCGCAGTATTGATGCTTCATGGATGGCTAGTTCGGTCGCGGATTACTCTGGGCAGAGGGCGACAGTCACAAAAGGTGAAGCTAGTGAAGCCCACTACTTCAGCTCAATCGTCTGTTTCACTTAATAAATGGATGTAGGCAGCGTAAGGCCATCACTCCTGCTTTTAGCAATGCCGCCATACGACGACTATCGACTGTCTTCCATGACTCTGCCTACAAGGTAAGCGTATACATATGAATTCGGAGCCACGACTGATATACAAATCAGATGAAGGATGCTTGGGATGCTATAATTGACAATGAAAAGGCCGACCACAGCATCATTGATGTTCAGAAATGGTATGTACCTCCATTCCACTTCCATTATCGCCACTGACAGTACCGAGTGCGGATACAGGATGAATCACGTATCGTGAGTCGCCGGAACAGCCGTGCCCGTCAGATGACTTACGATTCCACAACACCCAGGTTGGATTCGATAGGAATCGCAGGTTTTGGCCACGATTTCCGTGCCTTAGAGGGGAGAAACACGCCCGTAGTCGATGTCTTCGACTCATTCGACGATGCCAATACCGACTTTTTCTCTCGTATAATCTTCTTTTTAGGACCTGTCTTCCCCACACTGCAAAACCTACCTACACGGAGTAATCGCATGTTACGTCGACTCAGGGAAACAATGGGAAGGATCGCCGATGAGCTCCTTGAGAGAAGCCGACAGGCTAAGGGCGGGAAAGAAGACACCGTGACGGTAGATAAGTCGATCATCGGATTGCTCGGTGCGCTTCTTTTAATAAGTAGTGTGACATTCAGTGGGCTCAGGTTTGTTATGATGTTCGCCGCCAGTCAAGTCTGAGAACGTGGGGACACAGCTTCGAATGTCCTCGGAGGAAGTACTTGCTCAAATGGTAAGTCCGAGCTTCTTCCCGATTGCTCATGTAAGAACTAAATCGTGAAATTAGAACACTCTGTTATTAGCTGGTGGGTTCCGCCAATCTTGATGCAATATCGTGTCTGATGAAGCGCAGGCTACGAAACGACCTCGAGTACGCGTGTGATATATGGTGTCATTCAAATACTGACCTGGGGACGACTCGACTCTAGTTAGTCTCACCGTACGTGCTCTTTTGAGATTCTGGGGACTTGAGGTATTCATGAGAATTCCCAGTGGGCTCTGATCGAATTATCGAGACAGCTCGATAAACAGCAAAAACTGCGAGACGAAATAGCCAGCTTAGGTAACTCAGACCCATCTTGGGAAAACATCACGTCCGGCCTACCGTACCTCGATGCTGTGGTGCATGAGATACTTCGCCTTCATCCTCCCGTCACCGAAACCACTCGCATCGTGAGTACATTATCGTATGACTGCAACAGCAGAAGTCACCTTACCATCAACTTCACACGTCCAGGCGGCGGAAGAAGACATTATTCCATTTAATTGTCCCATCACAACTGCGGACGGCACAACTACTGACACGCTGGTCGTAGCCAAAGGCACGATCATCTGCTCGCCCATTGCATACCTCAATACATCCGAGGCGCTATGGGGCCCAGATTCAAGGGATTTCGTACCTGAACGCTGGTTGGATGAGCGCTTCGGGGGAGCCAAGGAAGTTCAAGGATATCGACACACCCTCACTTTTTCTGAGGGGCCACGGGTTTGCTTGGGTCGGACCTTTGCATTGGCTGAGTTTAAGGTTCGTCCGCGGTATGCATCTTTGATGACGTTGGGTAATTTGCGCGTTGTAGATTATACTGGCGATGATGATTCGCTATTACAGATTCGAGCTACCTGATGGTCCGGAGACCCCGATTGTGAAACATCCATCGATACTTCCAAGACCAAAGGTGAAGGGCTGTGAAGGGGGCCAGGTTCCTTTGAAGGTTTGGCGGATCGAGGCTGCCTGAGCGTGGAAAGATTATGTCGATCTGATATGTACGAAAATATCTGCGAGATTACCTAGCACTTCCCTGATTTATATCTGTTTATTGGGAAATACGTTCACTATTACGATTATGGAGCTTACTCTGTACGATCTGTGGACAAGCGTGAATGCAAATGGTATCTGGTATACAGTGTTGTACAAAGGGTGCAGTACAGGGGGTAAGCAAGGAGCGCATAGCAATGTGAAATTTGAAGAGGTATCTGACATAAAGGGTTGACGTTGTACACTTTCCGGGTTGAGGTCATTAGGTGTCGAAAATGGTCCAAAGCTCGAGATGTTCACGAGTGGGTAGCGAGAGATGACAAAGGGGAATCATAGGCATCGATATCTTGAAATAATAAATATCAGCCAGTGGGTATTAGGTCGGATGAACTTTACTGACTTTGCATCGTCGGGCCGACTATCAGCGTGATCGCAGATAATGAGAGCCAGTGAGACGAAATGCTCATTAATCAATCGACACTAGGCTCACCTTGGTTTCCTTGCAGGCTCTTGATGACCTGATGAGCATCGTCGACGTGACTTCCATCCTCGTCCTCCGAAGTCACACCTTGCCTCTGTACCAAGGACGAACTCGGCACGGGGGTCATGCTCGAATTCGGTCCCGCAACTCTGAGTGAAGACGGCCTTCCTTCGACATGCCTAACGAACTCTCCCCAATAAGCCCGTTCATCATGCCCCATCGCCTCATACTGTGCCTTCAAACTCAGATGCGCCTTCTTCCACACACCGCGGTGTCTACAAACCGTACTCTTCACATATCGACTCCCAAAAACCCGCTCGAAAGCTGCTTTGTGGGTCATAGTTGACCCATTGGCTGATTGTGCGACGAGTGTGTCCATTGCATTGAATCCTGTTGAGATCTCTGCGACGGTATAGTCGTTTGGCCAGCGTTTGAGTGGGGGATGGGGTGGGTATGAGGATATGGGTATAGCGAGGTTTGAGGGGCTGGATAGGCTTGGTGTGGGTGTTGATGCGCTTGGAGTTGGGTATATTGATGTGCCTGAGTATGTGAATTCATCTGAGGATACATTGGAAGATGAGGAGGAGGGTGGTGTGGGTAGGGATTGAGCTGCGGTGGATTGGACGTCGTTTGAATTTGGGGTGGGAGCTGGCGGTATTGTTGATGCTGTTGTTGAGGCTCTGGGGTCAGTTGCGAGAGGTCCCTGGTCATTGCTGTTGCGGTGTAGGATTGATTGATGACTGAGGTAGTAGTCGTTTGGTATGTGGACCTTTGTGGATATACCGTGGGTGGTTGAGTCGGTGTCATCTGCTGATGAACGTTTACAGGCACATCTGTGCGTGTCACCTCGATGTTTGGTTGGTGACGGACTAGAGGATTGGGCTCGAAAGGACTTGTGGGACCGACGTTGGATCTTGAGCTCTTCGTCGATGTCCAGACACTCTTCGTCCTTGAGTCCCTCGAGGAAGCTTTTGCGGACGCGATATAATAATCGCTGTTGAGATTCGACCTTGCGCACGGCAGAAATAGGGTGCTGGTCCCACTGAAAGGTATCTGGGTTATAGGTATCCAGGTAGGTATTGGGGGATAAGCCCAGCTCGCGCACGAGCGAAGTCATTTTGGAGATTTGGAAATAAGGGAATGTAGGGATCGTCTCATGGAGCCTGATCGGCGGCGCATTTGCCTACATAACGTCAACCTCGGGACTAAATTACTATCGGAGTTGATTTACCTGGTACCAGAATACTATCGTTATGGATTTTTTGTACTCTTCCTCCTGCCGATGCATGTCCTGCTATTCGTTTAGTGGCGTGTGTGGCGCGGAATACAAGAATATCACGCTCACCTGGTCGCCCAGATTATGGGATTGGGGGACACCCTGGCCAATTTTGACCGGCATAGGATTGGCAGAGTTCAGGGAGCTAATATATGGGTCCGTCAGATTGCCTTGGGATCCATGCTCGATGTTGTTATTCATGTGTCCAAGCTACTGGTAACTCTAATCCGAAATTTCTAGATTATCGGACCTAAGGTGATGAACCTGACGATCGAGTGTCGCTGGCGGCTCACTAGCGAGGCGATGAATGGAGTACAGACCCAGGATGGTCTCTGATCCTGAGCGATGTACCTGGGGCAGTACACGGACAAGGTTGGGTGAGGTTCGACCGTCGTGGGATTAACAGAGGTCCGCCACTGCATGGGACCACGCAGCAGCCAAACATATCCCAATAGTCCCTCGCTGACGGCAACTTGTCAAGTCACCGCCTCTATTTCTGGAACAACCAGGTCTGGGCTTGGCTGGGGACAGGTGAGTGAGCAGAGGCTGCCTAGTATTGGGAATATACCAATTGGGCTTCAACACATAGACAGGCGTACATTTGCTACCGAGATACGAGATTCTACACAACTTGGGGATAGGTCCGCTTTATACACCCTCCAACTCTGTCACCACAGACCTAGGTCTTCTTCTAAGCCTAGGGACAGAAAGTGACTGTCCAAGAGTGGTCTCCAGCTGAGCACCCGCGTACTGGGGAATCATTCCCGCACCCAGAGAGATCCTAGAAAAATCACGATTCAGAAAATAGCACTGGATGGACATAGGAGTGGGGTCGACTGACACCAGGAGGATAAGCACTGGTGCAACCACAATTGACATTGGTGCAAGTGACGGTGTCACAACCATTGACAGCAATAGAAATGGATTGCGTGAATCCCTAGTGGGTTCAGTATTTGTCAGTCAGTAGTGATTGGGAAGTAGTACCTGGATGTTCGAGATATCATATGCCTAGATACAATTCAGAGATCTGGTGTTGAAGAGGGATACGGCTATACACACCTGGGGGGTAAAGTTGTTACCAGTATCAAGATTGAACTCTGTCATAGTGCAACTTTCGCCCTTGGCACCACATTTGCCATTCTGGGCAAAGATACGTCCATTCCACTATACCACATGGCCATCAGATCACAATGATATACTTGAAAGATGGCTCCCTACCTGACGGTTGATAGTCAGAGTCTGACTTGCCCCATGAGCTAGGCTGTGGGGTTGAGGGCCATTGTAAGATATCGCGGGATTAGGCTGCCGCCGTCATGTGTGTCATGCATTTGTAAGTGGGTCGATAGTATTCCCGAGGTAATCATGTCAACTTACCACTCCGCCTGAACCGGGAGTGCTGCAGCGGGGAGAGTATCCACAGTTAACGTTGGCGATCACTGGCTGGATGTTCGAACCGCAGTTGTTCTTGAAGGTGACTGATGACAAACGAAGATCGACGTTGTTAGCTCCACGTACGGAGTCCAAGGCAAATGGACCAACGCACACGTATGGTCGGCATAAATGCCAGAAACGAAGGCGAGAGCGACAAAGAGAGCGTTCTTGGCAAAGACCATAGTAATCTATATCTTCGAGGAGACTGGTAAATCTCCAGCTTTGCAGAGGAGTATTTATGTGTCGGGGAATTTTAGTTGAAACACAAGTAGCTGGCACCCAGTTCGGCATAGTACCGCAGGGAGGTAACTAGAATATATTTTGATGATGGGTATGTTTGAAAGTGGGTAAATGCGGACGGCGGTGTCCACGGAGAACTACGCGCCGAAAAGAATAGGTTCCATGAGGGCGCGCGGTCTTCGAGAAAGTTGAAACCAAGCTGGAGCATTGTATTGAGTGTGAGAGTCTCCAAGCTGGTTATGTGCTGGTTATGTTAGTCGCCCAACGATGTTGAGGACATTTATGTTATGACTGGACGACAACGACGACCTTTTCCCGACGACGGTGGTTGCGGCCCGGAAACCATAAATATATCCGCGGGTCACAGGGTGAAAAACAGGCTAGTGGGTATTGATGAGACCACCATGGATCCAGTGCCAGAATATATTTCGGATGTCGTAAGACTCAGTCCAGGAGTATATGTCTAGAAGGTGGACAGGCGGGGGCCTAACCAATCCGGCGAAATCAGGTGGAGCCAGGTGGGTTTTTGGGGGCTTCTACTGAAGAAAATAAATGGGCTCGGCGCGAGTCGCCTCATCTTGTTGTCCGAGTTCTGGAAATTGCCAGGAACCAAGAATGGGTCTTAAAAAACACAAGGATGATGGGCACATTGATAACTGGAGCAAGAACAACCTTAGCCTGGGAATCTAGCGTAGCGCGCGGGGCTGGTAAAGTAACCTTGAGTCCTAGTGTGTATAGTGTCATCGCATCACATGACACCGGGCCGAAGATTCTAAACTTTTCTCCCTCCCAAACCATCATCTGCAACGACCTATGCAATAAAAACACTTACATTCCATGGCTGAAAAACACCCTCCTACAAAAAAGCGCAAGCTAGAACTCACGAAAACATACACTAGTGCAGAACAAATTCGACATGCTCTGCGGGCTCAAAGTCCCGATGCAACCGTCAATGGTGCGGAACTAATTCATCATTCCAATGTTGCTCCCTGGTTGACATTTGTTCTAGCCTTGAACCAATTGAGAAATCAGCTGACGATTAGATCGGATGAAGGCGTAATCTCGCCGCAGGATGAACGTCTGCTACTTGTGCAATCACGGTTGGAGAAGAGTCCAGGTGCTCAGGATGTGTTTGATTTATGGGAAAATGGGAATCCTGTGAGAGGCGGATTGCGATTGCTATTGAGCACATGCTGACGTTCGAGTAGAGACAACCTAACTTGCCTGTGGCGGTCGTCTCTGTTCTCGCTGCTCTTCTTTCGGTATTATCATCACACTATACGTACCATGCCCTAGGCCATCCCATCGTCAAGGCTCTTCTGGCCCCGAAGTGGATACGACGGCTGAATTCGTATGTCGGGGGCGCGCATAATGAACTTATACTCGTCTCCCTCAAGCTGCTGAACGCCATTTCTGCGTTTGCTGGAGGAAGAGAAAAGAAAACACTCTTGGAAGTGTTTCAATGGGAGATCAAGGTATGCTACACTCTCATCCTTCTATTCCCCCCTTCCTGATGCGCTGCAGAGCTTACCCAGGCTATTGAATCTTCGACGAAGAAGCAAGGTCGTTTATAACCCTCTATCATGGCCAGGTATGACTTTGGAGCTTGACAATCGTATTCGTCTCATTAAAAGCAACACAGATATCCGCACTCTTTACGTTCAATTCCTACTTTCCTTCCTTGACGCGCCCACACAAATAAAAAGCATGTTCCTTGAACAGCATCGTGATGCTTTCCTCGGCATCTTCAAAGGTCTCCCACAGGACCACTATCTTTTCGTTCGTCACGTCCTTGAGGTGATATGGGCTCACCTTTGGTCGGATCCAAAAATCAAGCGGACTACCAAAATCGGCCTCTTCACCGAGACAACCATTTCTCATGTATGTCGGTTAAATCCCGATTTCGCGCGTTTTAGTCTGACTCCTGCCTCAGTTGCTCAAAATTTATGAACGATCGACTTCGGATGATGAAGATCCAGATCATATCCCCGCGGACCTCGTACATCACTTCTTGCTCGCCATAGCGACGCGACCTGGAACCGGGATTTGTTTCAGGGATCGAGGATGGTATCCACGAGAGGAACATGATGATGAGAAGGGCGGTAAAATATACAATAAGATCCTCGCAGGCGTGTTGAAACAGCTCAAAGTCAACGAAGACTCACGTCAACAAGAACTCGCTCGAAGGATACTCGAAGCTTGTCCCGAACTCGTCGCAGGGTTCGTCGTCATCGCATTCCTCCTAAATATCACTAGCGCAAATTATTAACGAAGAGCTTTAGCTATTGGCCTTCGGCGCAGCTAACCCTCGAACCACGTCTTTCCTCCAAATGGATCGCCAATATCTCATTCTTCGGCACCATAATCTCGCTCCCCATTCCCCAATCTACTTTCTTCCTCCCTGATACGAACCTTTACAACCCTACTCCACCCCCGCTACAAACTATCTTGTCCAACATCCTCCCTTCGGACATCTCGCCTAAAAATATCTTCACAAAAGGCCTCCTTTCTCCATCAGGACTTGTACAACACTGTACCGCATTGGTGCTAGCAAAATGCCTCGTAAAGTACGCGAAAGTGCTAGAAGTCTTTCGGGTAGTGGAAGACGCGTTGGAGGCGGGCGACACGGAGGAAGGGCTATGGGGGAAGCGCAGACGGGAGGTAGAGAAGGAGCTGAGGAAGAGGGTGCCGGAGTTTCAGGTCGTTGTAGGGTTTTCGCAGCAAAAGTCCGTTCTACCGCCAGCCCAAGTGACTGCAACCCAACAAGCCGCAAATCCTGTGAAGAATGCGTTAGTACAGGAGAGTGCACAGCGGTTGTTGTTCCTGTACCACAAGTACCTGCATGAAGTTGTTGCAGAGGCAAGGTTTGATGTTGGGAAGGCGTTGTCAAGTTTTACGAGCGCGGGTGGAATTGGAGAGGAGGAGCGCGTAGGCGAGGCTCCGGATCCTACGAAAAAATTTCTTCTGGTTCAGCAGTTGCATGTACTCCGAACGCTGAAGGAGAGCGACCAGTTCGTCTGGATGAATAAATCATGTACGCGCTTTTCCACCTCCTTCATAAAAAAAAACTCAAACGTACTTCAAATAGCATCCTCTCGCACATATTTCTATATCCTTCTCAAATCCTACGCCACAACCCTGATTCCCGCACTCAAATCCACCCTCCTCAACCTCCTCTCGCACCTGCTCTCGAACAGCATCATATTCCGAGAAGCGCATACCGAACCTCGTCTCTGGTTGCTGTCCCTCCCTCGTTTGATCCGTTCGCCTAGTGACACGTCACCAGACCAAGCTGAACTTACAGGCGAAGCTGAGGGCGTCGTCACATTCTTGGATGACTGCATCCAACGGTGTCTCAAGACACCATTCAGATACATTGAGGATATGCGTGGCCTTACAACACGGTCTCCAGGGGCTGATGAGCATGGGGTTGACGAAAACTCCGAGATTTATCCGAGTCCGTTAGTTATGACTCTCGGCGAGCAGCTTGACGCCAAGATTAACGCTGAGCTGTTGACGCCTTCGGCTGTGTTGGCTATCGCCTCGTTTGTTAGAAAGCTTGTGTTCAGGCTGTCGAGCCAAGTACAGGATTTGTCGTTTTTGGAGGCATTTGTGCGTTGGGTGGATCGAATTCTTTCCGAGGGGAGGCTTTGGACGACCAAGTACCCTGTTATGACTGCAGCTGTAAGGAGGGAGATCCAGACAATGTATGCGGTGATGAAGCCCGTTCAAGTGGATATCCCAATATCGAGTGGAGGTGCGGAGGCATTTTTGGATGTTGTTGAGCGCCTACCTATTGGTACGAGGAAATTATACATATTGCCCTGATTCTTACTTATGCCCCCCCAGCCGACAGGAATTACGATCGTATCGTTTCTGCGCATTCAATCATCGACCGCCTTCGGTTCTTCGACCAGCCTCTCTCTTCCACTAACGCCAAGCGCCTCGTTCTCGCAGTGCAAGCTCATTGGGCTCCCGCTCTGCCGGACCTCGCGCAGTATCTCTCCCCCAGGTCTGGGTCTCTATGGGAAAATCATGTTCTTGTGGGAGCAGATGTTGGAGAAACGTGTGTCACTCTAATTTGGATTATTCCATTAACACTAACTGGAGTCCCGTTGTAGGATTGCGGCTAAATGGCTTTTCCATAACTCTACCAAAGAGCAAGTCGTAGATCTTGATTATCGCCGGAGCTTTGTTGCCGCATTCCTCTCGGAGACGCCCACACTACAAAGCTGTTTAGAGCTGTTCAGGCTAATCGAACACAGGCTGGGCGTTGTAGAAGAGGAAGAAATTCGTGGGCTTTTGTCTCTGCTTTCCGTGCTTATGAGCGAGGCACAGCCGGTACTCGAGGATGGAGATATGGTCGCATTGAAGGAGAGTCTCTTCGTACGAGCGGGTACAGTCAAACGACTAGCAATGGCACAGGACGTTGATGCTAGGATTCTCTTCGGGCTGCGAGAATTGCTGCAAAGTTCATTTGATCCTCGCTCGGCAGCTGATAGACGAATCTTGTCAGAGATCAGCGCCCACTGGCTGGCGTTTGTTCAACAACAGCTAAATTTCGGCGCCTATGAAAAAGTAAGCGTTTTTGTGTTCGTCAAGGGAAATGTCCTAATCGGCACCCCAGTTTAGTGACACGGCCTTGTGGATTACGTTCCTTCCTTCGGACCAGATCCTCCGGTTGCTTGATGAACTCACGAAGGAGGAAGCGTTTTCCCGTGGTCCACATGTTGCTCTTCTTCTCCAATCCCTACTGGTTGTCATTCAGGGTTCGATCGAAGATGACGCGGCTGTTGGAGGAGCACTCCGTGAACGGATTCCTCTGCTGCTCAAGATCCGCAAGCAACTCGTGGAGTTACAGGTGGTAGAAGATTTGTTGCTCTCTGCGGTGGATTCGATGCTTCCTGTTGGATATTCGGGGTGTAATTGGGACCCTGAACCAGATTCGATGCCTTTCATACGGCATATTGAACGAGCAGAGTCCCATTGGGCGAACAGGGCGCACCCTCTTGGTTGTACTATTCCATCTTACGAATTCCTTACCTCACAAAACTGGTCATCCTCCACTGTCAAGATCATTGCAGCGCTTTTATACAAGCAAGGCTTCCTTTTGAAAGATTTCGAAACATGGCTCAAATCCGAAAATTCAACTTCAAGGTCTCCCCGACACATCGCCATTGTCATAAGAGCCGCTCTGGATGTATACTGCTGTACCTCTCCCTCGACCAGAGGTTTATTAGACGAGGATACCTGGGTACCCCATTTGGTCGAGATTTCTGCTCTTTGTTTCGATCATGCCGTGGAATCCTCGCTGCGCCGGATATCAACTTCAGCTCTTGTATCAGCTTTGGGGGTCTTTAGTAGCCGCCGGAGCGATCTGGTCCAGGCCTTGACTCAGCATGTGGACCGACATCGTAATAGCCGTCCAACATTAGAATCCCTCCGACTCGGATGCCAATATCCCACTCAGGAACTAACAGCTACGTTGTTGGAATGGTCCTTACATTGGTTGATCGGGCAACTGGCCGACGATACGTTCCTATCGACGGAAACACTGCGGCTCATAGAAGACATCCGTACGTTATTCCTGGGTCATGGGTTTGTCACAGAATGATTAATGCCTGTTAGGTGCCCTTGTACCGTTTTCCACTTCCGTCCAAGTACACCAGGTGGAAACCTTACTGGGAGTGGTTATCCAGCATCATTTATCGAACCCCGCTGCTATTGGACTCGCGAATCACTGTGCATCTAAGACCCAGTTGAAGGTACGTTCAAGCCGGGTGACGTACCATATCTAATTGATCGCGATGTCCCCAGCCTGTTGCAGTCAACCGTTACCTCCAGAGTATCCTCCATCACCCACAATTCTCTAGACTCGCAAATGGAACCCATTCCAACACCCCAAGACCCTTTATCGTCCAATTCCTCCACACGTTGTTCAACCTTCATCCGACAAACACATGTCAGATCACCCAAATAGAGCCACTCTTGCAGATCTATCACGGCACACTATCGAAGGAAGACTTCCTCCTGTTCTCTATCTTCCAGTTGTTCGAGATCCAAAGAACGACTTCATTAGCTCCCCTATTCAACCGCTGGTCATCATCGGTCGACATCACTTGTTCATCTGCTTTGGAAAGCCTGCAGTCCCTTGACCAGGCGAGAGTTTTCCGAGCGACGTTACATTTCCCTAAATGGCGAAGATTACGGACTAATATCGAATACGAAGGCAGTAGCCACGATACCAAGTTATATGACCCAGTATTCCTCATGTTGCTGGTTCACCTGACATTATCTGACAACCGACCTGCAACGGGTTTTGGGTGGATTGAACTCTTCAGAACGAACGTTGTGGGAGTGTGCATTCGCGCACTCTCGTCGAAAGACTTGGCAGTCCGCAATTTAGGTATATCGCAACTTGCGTCAATGCTCAAATGTATCGAGGTATGTGCTTCAACCATGGTTTCATCCTAGCTCTTATCATGACCGTAGAGTGAAGACTTCCAGGAGAAGGCCCATGTCATGCACGTCCTCAACCTGCTCAAAAACCTCCTTCCTCCACCCCAAGCTGATGAACCACCACGCCGTCTACCATCATATACCACCCTCATTCTCGCTTATGCTTTACGAGGAATATTCTACCCTTCAAACTTTATTTATCCCCTGACCGCCCGGTTCCTTCTTCAACGTCCGGAACTAGACGATAATGACGTGCCTATGCTTTATAGTATGTTATACAGTAACGCGGATGACTGGAAGAAGGAACGAAGTTGGATCATTCGCTTTTTGGCAGATGGTATGGCTAGCTCCGACGATTGGAAGGTCTTGAAACGGCGCCATACGTGGGATCTGCTAGCTAGTCTTTTTCAGAGCTCTGAGTCAGATCATGCACTGCGTAGAGGTGCCTTTGAGGTATGACTAAACTAGTCGCCTTCACATCTAGATCGTAGCTGACTCTCGAGAACGCAGGTCATCGCAAACTTGACATGTAACCGCCAGGCTGTCATGAATATGATTCTCAAGTCGTCTTTCTTGACGTGGCTTGAGATGCAAATATCACCAGCAAACGCCGACGATGATGTTAAATGGGCCAAAGTCCTTGGGAATGTCACCTCGACTGTCGATCACACTAAACTCGACCTAATCTTGAAGAGCGGCTGGAGAAGGAATATTTGTCGTTGCTTGTGTATACTCTTGAATAGGAGTGAGCTTTACCATTACTGGCATCATTACTTCGTGAACTTATCCTTCCTCTTAGTAAACGCGGACGCTACTCTCTCTTCTATCGTTCCCATCATTTTCGCACTCGGAAAGTCCTCCGACCTACCCATTGCTGAACTTGAGGAAAGTGTTCACTTGGCAGTTAAGGGACTCAGGAAGTTCGAGTCTCGCTTACAGATATCGAGTGGATCAGAAAATAGTGAAATGTTGCTCAAGCACGAACTGTCTCCCAGTTATGCTATCAACGAAATTTCAGCTGATCCTAATCCGTGCCGCGTATGGCTAATATGCGTTACACTTTTGTGGAGGACAAGCATGGTTTTTGATCACAAGATCCTCCCGTGGGACTGGTTGACTTGTAGACTTCTCGCTTATCCATGTCAACACAACCTTGAACAAACCACTCCAGGCTGGGCACGGAGGGAGGTCGTTCAATCGCTCGCGGGGTGTACTTAATTGTTGATATGAGTTATATTATTCATTTTCTGGGGACGCTATTTGTTTGAACAAAACAGTTAATAGAATATATTCGTGCATCTGCTGATAATCATTAGATCGAGATGAATTATCGTGAACCGTAAGTAACAATGGACGAAATTAATGATGTCATACGTATGAAAGAACCCAGAAAATATAAAGCATGAAATATAAAAGTAAGAAATAGGTCACAGGTAAAAGGGACGTCGCTTCCCAGGATATTATATTGCTACTTACACCCAGTTGAGATTTGGTGTTCCCTAGTGGTAAATTCGCAACAAACAAGGTCGACGAACGGCGCAGCGATTAATAATCCTGACTCCTTGCGCGCCCCCGCCTTCCCCTTCCATACAGCGTAAAGCCGATCGAATTCGGCCTTGAGCTTCTCCTTATCCCAAAATACTATATGAAGCATCCCTTGTTTTCGGAGACGATAAAGAGCCTCAATAACATAGTTTCCAGAGAACATGCCGTGTGATTTTTTGGCCTGGGAGTCATCCGAACCCAAAACAGCCTGCAAGCGGGCCAGATCCACAGACTCGGCCACGCGGATATAACCCAATACGCCTTTGTGATAGAGGGCATCATGCGACGTTCTAGAGTATTGCTTTAAACAACACTTGCTCGGGTCGCTCTCCATAGATTCCACACGCCAGCGTTGACCTTCGAGGCATGGATTCTGTGGAAACGGAGCAACAGTTGGTTTCTCCTGGTAGAATAACTCAAGAGTGTATTGCAGCGTGACTTCACCATCAATGGAAGCGGGAGCGGCGGGGACAGTGGAGGGGATGTCGAGGGCGGCGATATACAGAGATCCGGCAATGAAATTATCGGGGAAATGGAATGAATCCCAGGCAAGCTTCTTGGATGTCAAAGGTAGAGATAAAGATATCATGGCGGGTTGAAGAGGCTAGGGATTAGGCTGGAAGGCGCTTTGGATATAATTGGACATGAAGTTCTGGAACTTTATATCTCCCCTCCTGTTGGTGCGTTCGACCGGGATGGCTAGAGGTCCAGTGGTACAGCGCATCGACAATCATTGACCACAGAGGTGTATGCAGTCTCATTGTGCCACGGAAAACGCAAGACGTGAGTGTCCACAGTTCGATAGCGCATGGACCTTAGAAACGCATTGTAGCCCTGGAGATTGCGAAGACACGCGGAACCCGTGTCTTTGAAGCGCTATTGTGATGCTTGGCACGAAGCCGCCTCCACCTGTGGCCCTCTGGGAACCGGTCTCATTAGAGGGGGTAATTGATGTGACTACCCCCTCTTATTAGATACCTTTATATGTATTTACCCCAAGGCCTCCCAAAGGTCCAACAAAGGTCTCCCAACTTGTTAAACCTGGCCAAAGTCTAGGCTCGAGGTGATGGCTTTGTCAGTGGAGCTGCAATTTGGACATCAACAATGAGCGTCTAAACCCCTTTGACGTTTGTGCATCAGAACTGTTTTAGATGCGACCTGTTACCCTGCCTGATTTGCCTTTGTGGGATGATAACGTGTGAGCCATGTGCTTAAGCGAATTGCTGTTGTTACCATCTCAAGAATTTTGACTCGATATTCTGATAAGCAGGGTATGTTGTTTGCGAGACTCGGATATCCACATTCTCCTGTTATTATCTTCCTGATTGTCTTTGTGATCGTAGGTGTGGGACAGGAGCCCATCCCCATATGTGTTGGATATTGCTACATGGCTCACCTGGGCTGAGGGTAGTGTTTCATTTAAAGGCAAACACGCCACAAAGCTCTAAGCGAGTATCATTCCCACATCTACCTCACTTTGCAACAAATATGTCAGAAATTGGGGAAGCTAGGTTTGCCGGCCTTATCCTATCCAGTTTAACATATGGTTGACATAGCTATGATGTAGCTCTTCTCAGCATCCTAGCACCCCCCCAAAAACGCCGTTGTTGAAGCTGACTGCATCGTGAGTCACGA
>MU151298.1:0-35010 GCA_015584085.1 Macrolepiota fuliginosa MF-IS2
ATCCTCACCTTGCCGTCTTACCAACTTCCTGAGAGGTGCCTCGCCGAAGATTAAACCGCCACACTCGTAATAACCCCCTTTGATCCACCGCGGTGCATCTCGTGATATCTGAAAGCTGATCTAACTGTAACATACATGCCGGGGTCCTGTCCCGGCAATGACCAAACTTTCCGAAGCCGTTGGTCCTTTCTTTGTTGACTCAACTTTTCATATCTGGAAACTCGATTTATCCCAATCAACCGGGAGGAAAGAACCATATCTAAACATTCTTTTGTCTACGTACCCGAGCCACACCCACAGTCGGCCTAGCCTTGTCTTATGCGCCAGTACACCCTGTATCCTCACGGACCTGTTTTACCTGACGTCGATGTCGAACAACCAACTCGACCCATCCAAAGGATATGGCAGCGGCTAGTTCCACAATCTATCCCATCATCAGAATCGTTTACTATATACTCTCCTACGAACACGCACCCCGAAAAATACGGCCGGCCGCCACCAGTGATACTCTCCTGTGAGGAGTGCTCCTGCAATGGGCGGACCTGTGATCGTGTCAATCCTGGGGTCTATTTCACATAGTTGTAGGCTTACCTATCAGCTCTCCTAGTCCTGCCAGAGGTCAGCAAATCACTTCTACTATATGCACCGCCACCAACCTGAACATGCAAACGAAATTCCGAGGCGCATCCTGTGTACAAGGCCTTGTTCTCAGTCCCTCTTCTGATCTAATGTGATTGTATGCTCACCCCAACTCAGCCACATCATCTGTAAGTAAGTTTGTGATTGGCGCCATCACTGCCGTGTCTATTTTCAGTGTTCAGCGCCCCATTATGTCAAACCAAAAGTTCATTGTAGCTCACACATCCCAGTGAAGAAGCCGTATAACACGCCTATGAATACGACGGCTGTCGTCGATTCGACAGCAATAAATGCGAAAGTGATACAACCGGATATGAGGGCTGATATAATTCCCAAGTGATTGACGTTGACGACTCGGGCGATGAATCCGCAGGATATACGGCCCAGGAACGAGCAGCCATTCAAGATGACTAACTGGTGCCTTGTCAGCTTCAGCTCCTATCTATCCCTCCCCGTACGTACTGAATAGAATGCAAGTGTCTTGTCTAAACCATGGGTGATTGCTGCCAATTGCAAGTAGAATACAGGGAAGAAGAATCCTAGTGCAAAAAGCGTGAACCTTAGCGTCAAGTCCGGTGAGTAGTGGGCTATTGGCAAGGGAGACCTGAAACTTACCCGGTTGTCATTGCTATGTATGCCCAGTCTTTCGAAAACTTCTTCAAACAGTTAACCAATTTCGCATGTTTTTTGGGGGGTGGCAATCTTGGCTTTATCAAGAAACAAGCAATGAGGAGGACACTCGTCATAAATGCAGCATTAATCAACACCACAGAGGTAAATCCCAAGTTAGTCCTCGCGAACAGATTATTGACCAATATCGGATTCACGGTTGCACCAAGCGAAACACCGGCCGTCACTATCGACATTGCCATTGCGCGCCTTTTTTCGAAGTATTGGGAGACAATTGCGAGGGATGGGACGTATGCCATCCCACCACCCAAGCCAACACCCAGACCCTGGCACAGGAGAGCCTGTGCATGTTTTTAGTATTTTGAGTGGGTAGACTTTAAAGTATGAGGCTCGTACCCCGAAATATTGGTTTGGCTTAACGAATGCAAGCATGAACAAAGACAATGATGTCACAAACGTGCCGCCGTACAAGAGGAACATACTAGGATCGTTCCAAGTGAGCGGGACAAATGACACTGAAGGACGATTGTCCTTACCAATACCCCCTATCATACAGCCTGCCGCAGACGAGTCCTCCAGCTATCATCAAAAGTGATTCAATGCCCCCAATCCAGCTAAACGTCCGTTTGAATGTAATTCAGAAGGTGAGACACTGCAAGCCACATACGAGATTGCGGATGCAGAATGCTCCGCCATGTAAATTCGCGTGTAATAATCTTTAATCGTCGCAATCAGATCCCCTGCCTCTGGCATGTTGCAAGTACTCACCCTGGTAGACTCCAAAGGCACTCAAATACCTATAATCAATGTTAGTGCATCGATTCTCTGGAAGCGGCTCTGTTGAATTCACCCGTAACCACAAAACTGTGTCAAAGCCCTACGCAGCAAAATGTCAACCTCTGGAGATGATCAGAACCATGGATACGTTGAATACTTACGCTCCGAACACGACACCCCAAGCACGAAGCCCACCGTCGGGATACTCTATCACAGCATCGCACCCAGCGTCTCCGACGCTGTTGGTGATGGTGCTCGCAGTGGCGGTCGCACTCTCTCCAAAGTGCTTTTCATCCACCACTGCCATCACTTCACGAGCTGGGCCTATTCCATTGTCGCCTGGCACGTCCGTTTCAGACGGACTTATTTCGGTCATATTTCGAGTATGCATCGACAGTAGAATTGCGTTATTCAAGTCAGTGACAGGAAGAGTGGAGCAGCGCTTTGGAGAAGCAGAGGGTAAGCTTTTGGAGAGAAACTGATGTTGAGGCTCCTGGTGGTCTTGTATATCAAGAATTCACAGATCGATCCTTGAGGGAAACCGTGCCAGGACTTGGGGATAAGATGGCCAAATATACGTATGCATTCCATCCTCCTGGCTTCCGCGGTTGCTGCAGAATCATAAGCCCTTCCGATAAAATTCCACCACAAACGAGGCATCGACTCTAAATCGAGGAGATCCGAGAGATAATCCGCATCTTACGTGGCTCTTGTGAAGCTAGCTTTGGAAAGTGAGGCCCAGAGGACAGAACCACCAGTGGTGAGCTAGTAATAGGACCAGAGCTAGGCTCAGAAGACGATGCGTGTATGTTAGGGTTCAAATTGAGGTCAAAGCGAAGCCCAGCTGACCGTCATGTCACCAGGCCTCGACAGCTACATGACATGTACCCCTAGTAACCTTGTGAAGCTCCTTCCGTATTCGCTTGCCTTCTATCAAGTTTCAGGTTTTTTTTGTTTGCTTCGAGGGACCAGAATCCAAGGCCAATAGACACCGTTCCTAGGCGCCTCATTTTGACTAAGGAACGGATCAAATATTCCGGCTCCACTTCCGGATCATGGACCGTCCTGGACTCGTGGCACCACTACGTCATCACCATCCATTCAAATATTCAACCAACCTGGGCCTGAACCCTCCTGAACCTCAGTCTTGCCGTCATCTAACTCAGTCCTCCATCGCCATATCTGAGTCTCGTGAACAGGAAGTGACCTGAATGCCGTCTTAACGCGATGTATATGTCGAAATTCTGTGGTCAACTGACGCAAATGATCGCCGCGTGTTCCTTCTCCGTCGGTTTTATTCGCGCATTTCATTTCGCCTGGACCCGAGAGATATTATTCTGAGCCCTGGCCTTTTCTCTAAGGACGTGTGGGCTATATTGAGGTACTCGTGAAATTTCATCCCTTGTCAAGTCGATATCCGCCTACTCTAGTTCGCTACTCAGGCGAGATTCAATTAAAGTTTTTGGAGGAAAGCCTGGGCATACAACGGGACCGACCGGCTGTCTCGACCGAAAGCTTTTATCGCTGCACGACGGCCTCTGTCCTCCCATACGGCGCATACTTGGCGCCTTTTATTATACCTGGTTTCTCATACTAACCTCGCAACTTGATACCACATACAAGCATACCCACCATGCGTCTCACAGTGCTGACCATCACCCCCCCACACCCCTTCTTAACCGAGCCGATGGAGATCCGATCCCTTATCAATCAGTGCATAAAACTACACAATGGCGTCCCCAAGGATTACGGCGTGGGGTGGCCGACATGGAATGACACCCTGTCTATCAGCTCGCTCGCATATGTGAAACAGTTTCAGTAGAAGCACAATTCCAGGTCTACCCCATATATCCCAGTTGAGTGGATGCCAAATCGCTAGCGGAGGAAAGCGCGGTGAAAACTTGGTAGCTATTCCTCATTTTTCGTGTTTTGTCGCCATAAGGTACCGAGAACAGTTCCTCATACAGGGCGCGGGAACGGGTTCATCTTTCGGCATAGCTGGTCTTCTGGTAGCGTGGATAACAAAAGCCTGTAAGAGACCATGTTACCATCCTCGCAGAGATATAACAGACATCCGAATGGCTAAATATAACTGCGCACTCATCTCCCTTCGCATCCTCCCCAAACCTTTGAACCTCCCTCTCCCCCGTAGATATCAAGCCCGGTTTCCCCGCGGAAATAGGGCATTTCACCAGATGGTCGGGGGGTCCATTACCTCCGTGCTGTAATGTTTACCGCTGTACCTACGATGGACCCTTTGGAGGAAGTCCGTGGGGTTTTGTCGTTTACTAGTATTACCCACGCGGCAACCACGTCGATCATTTCGGGTGAACGCTGCAGCAGCAACGGTTTTGTAGATCCGGAGCGCAACATCCTTCACGATAGCGAGAGTGTGGGCCGGTATACGTGAGGCTTTGAGGCTTTGGGGGGGCGGCCTTGAGGTTGAATGACTATATATCCCGTTTGTATTTGCACAGAAAATTTTGGCTAAGCGCATACACCCATATATTGTCTCGTTGCATTCGTCATTGGTATTTTGAAGATCCGTCAAAGACGGCCAAGACACCGGATGGCTAGGGTACACGAAGGAACTCAACATGGGTACAGGGTAACACAACGGGCATATAGCAAAATATGGATTCTGCCCCTCGTACACATGAGCGACCAAATATTAAAAAACACAGGTAAAGCAAGATTATAGCATAGAAGATGAAAATGGATGGACGACTAGCTCCGACGAGCGTGCTACTTCCGTTTCTTCGCATCACCCTCAATAACGGAACTCGAAAATTCAAACCGTCCCGAACCTTCGAGCCTCCGGATTAAAACATCACCGAAAGCAGTCATAGGCGTCAAGATACCGCCACCACGTCGAGCAAGGTGGGGAAGCGCCGCTCTCGCGGCTTCTGGTGAATTTATGTTGGAGCCTGGGGGAAAGATGAGAGATAGCGCGGATTCGGAAATCATAACTAGAGAAAGGGTGTTAACACGAAATTTAGTGAGTTTGAAGATTGGAAGTTATGCTCAAGATAGCGAAAGATGAATGACATACTTGCGGTAAGGAGGTAGCCAGGGTCACCTTTTCCCTTCATAACAGTCTTGACATAAACTGGGGGCTCGGAAGTGGATTTCGTGATATTGGTGGCGGTCATGTAGCCGTGTTGCATGTCCCTACGCGCCGTCAGTCAAATATGGAGTGGATTGAGAAGTGTGTATACACACTCATCAGAGGGACCTGCACCAGGCTGAGGCAAGAACTTTTTGGCAAGCCATCGGAACTGCAGAGTACAAAGGTCGGATTTTTCTCTCAGTTGAATGGCATGTGTTTCACGTACTGGTGTCACGAAAGCGAAGAGGAAAAACACGGTCCCGAACAAGAGCGTGAATGACACAGCTCCAAATACACTGGACATGGTCAAGAATTCATCATACACGAAATCGGGCCCGTATCGGGAAAGTTGGGTCTCTTTAGAGTTTGAGATGCGAGCTTCGTATTCAAGAAGACCAAATGTCCGTTGGACCAGAGCTTGGTTGGTTGGTTTCATGAAAAAGAATGCGCCTATCAGAGGGCGTGCGCCAGGGACCGGAAGACGGTAGTATAGTGGAACGCGAGGTACTGGAGGGCCCTTTACTGGATTTATTCATGAACACAGTCGGAATGGGATACAAGAGGGAAACACACTTGGACTGAGCGAGTACGCTGGGGCTGATTCTCTGGCGTCTTTCTTCGGAACATCCTCAATCATTGTAATCGCGGAGCTGATAGTGCCACCAGAGATGCCGCCCTTGACACCATGTACCGTTGTGCAAGTCCCAACATTGAGAGGTGTCGGCAAAGATTTGAGCGTCTTGTTTGCAAGGTACGCTGTAACATCAGAAGGTATAGAATCATAACCACACGAGGGGACAATGATAGCACCAGTCTTGTTCGCCACAAAGTCGTACCTACACCAGACACGTAAGCCATCGAGATAAACGAAAGAAAGGGTGGGCCATACTGCAGAATGATATGCCTTATCCACACCCCCTCTCCAGTTAAATCAACATAATGTACGCCATGCTTTGCGCAGGCCTCAACCACAGGCGTTCCCCACCGCCAATACGGTCCAACAGTGTTGATGACAACCCGCGTAGACTTCACAGCTCTCTCGATATCAGCTGGTTTAGTTACGTCGACCTGGACAGTCCGAATGGAGCTCTGGAGATTGAATTCCTCGAGGAGTACCTGAAGCTTCGCAGATGACCGCGCCCCGACCGCGAACGTGAATGATTTACGTTGTGGATGCACGGAGAGATAACGTGTTATAAGACGACCGGTGTAGCCTGTTGCGCCAAGGATGAGAAGGTCAGACTTGTCGGTCATGGTGGTCGGGTGGGTAGAGGTGAGGATTTATTTATATCCTCACCCCGGACTGCAAGTCTGATGCGAGTTTGATGCTGTGATCATTTTCAGTCGGTCTAACGGTTTAGCCGCGTAGGCTCACTATGGTCTGGAAATCACATGCAAAGTTCAAACTACTTTGTTGTTGATCAGTTGTTGTCGAATATACGGACAATATATAACGCCGCATGACACAGGAGTATTCACAGCGGCGCCATATGTATACGCTTTGGAACAACTACGCTGGACTCCGCATGTGTTTCTCCTCTGTGATCTTCGGGTGCTGCGCCTGATAGTTACCTCGCTCAACTCGACGGGCGCAACACATAGTTGTAGAGCGCTCGGCTGTGTAGGCACCGAGTAAATGTGGGCTTGGTGGCCTGATTTGGAGCTTGAAGGATAGGGTGAGTGAGGTGTGAGGCGGGATTTCGCAGTTGAGTGTGTGGGTGTGTTGGAATTTGACGTATTTTTCCCATTAAGCCAATAGCAGCAGTTACTATGCGGACGATATCTGATCCAGGATCTGTCTATCGTAATCTTTTCTTTTCTCTTTTGGCACAAGCGACTGTGATCTCGTGTGTGGCGATGAAGTCTCCCAATCGTACTTTATGAAGTGGACCCCATCGTGGCGCATCTGCGCAAATATCCTGCGCAGAAAAGGAGAGAAAAAAACACGCGCCCTCGCAACAATTCGGTTCGTTCTCCCTTCCTACCCTCATTGTGATATAAACAATACGAGGGGCAAATAGAGTATTATTAAAGTCAAGAATTTATAAACATAGTATAATCGTGCGGTCTTAGCTGGTCGTCTGTGAAGCCTTGAGGGGGAGCCGTAATCAGCGCGCTGCTGTGTGGGGCAGGAGTTGATATACGTTATACGCCCCTGCTAAAGCGCCAAAAATATCGTAAGCCTGTCCTCCAAGAGCCTATCTGTTCCGGATATCTTGTAGTTTGCCAAGGTCACGACAGTGAAGGGGAGCCTATTATAGGTCTATTGAAGAAATGTGTAATTTGAGGTTCGGGCGAGGCAGCCTTTTGCTTTCCTTTCTGTTTTGCGTTGTACCTAACAAAGATATCCGTTGTTTGACTTGGAACCGGCGAGCCTCGCGCCTGCATCATAGGCGATGGTGGAGAAAGAGGGGCGGGTTGCGATTGCTCGTCAGTCCCCTTGCTTTGTGAGTGTGGAAGTCGAGTTTCTAGATATTTGCCATCCGTCACCGGCGACTGTGAGAAAGAGCCGCCTTGTAAAGTTTTGCTATCTCCTAGGGTGTTCAGAGATTGACGGAGGCTTGGACCGATATCATGGGGCGATAATCGAGAAAGCGAAGAGACAGTTCTTGAAGACTTGCTATGCCTTATATATTCGCGAGAGCCAGGGAGAGCCGAACTTGACCTGGATAAAGTTTCAGGTCTTGGATAGTTGCCAGTTCCGGGCACAGAGGGTCCAGCATGAGTGACGTCAGGGTAGGGGCAAAGTGTAATTTTCTCCAATAGGACCTAGTTGGTTGTCTCTTTGGTGTCCCATTCCAGCTTGAGCCTTCGAAGACATACCTGGATGCGTTCCACGTACAGCTCGAGCTTACATGGAACCCACTCGAACAGCCGAAGATATTCCTCCTGGGTTTCATACGACTTACGCAGATATGACTTGAGCAAACGTTCTATGCGTCTGGAAATTGAAGGTATCGTCAAGTGAATATTCGCCAGTCTTCAAGAACATCACCTACCCTCCCAATGATTGTAGGTGCTCCAGATGCTCCGGCTCATTCAACCTTTGGTCTTGCATCAGGGCCTCCAGGGCCCCAAGGCTGACGAGGATACGCCGAAGATAGAGGGAAGGGCCTGCTATCTACAACAAAATTCGGTGAACTTCTAAAATTGGACCATATAAAGGACTTTAGCTGGCGCACCCTGTCTAGACTGGGCACTTCTCTGATACACTGACGACACAATCTACCAATGTCGGAAGGCCGGTAGGAACATGACAAATCGACCTGTATGGATGCCACAACGGTCGGCGAAATGGGAGAACTTGAAGGTACTCGGGATCTTGAAGGTTCCAGCAACCGCTGGTCGGTTCGAGAATACCCCTGACGTTCGGATTCACTGAGATCCGGGTTTTGAACCTGCAGTGGGATCTTTCTCCGCCCAAATTCCCCGCCTGTAGTGTGTTCTTGGATCATTTGGTCTAGAGGGACGGGCCGCACAGGTGTCCGCACAAAAGTCAGAGAATCGGAGGTCTTAACAGGTATAGTTGGAATGGACGGATATCCCGGAAATGGGAGGTGCCCGTGAAGTCGAGGTTCCTCCTCTGCGCTAGTAGCGATTTGGCTTGTGGGCTGATCAGAGTGGCCAAACGCATTAGTCAGGGTTTGCGACCATGTCCCAGGCGCCGGCCCACCCTCCGGTAGATGTTGCTGCGAACCCAAAGCATTGCTGGATGTCCCCATCGAGCGAGCCGGCGTAGGTGAAACTGCATAAGGCCTGGCTTTGTAGTCGTGGGCGGCCAGTTCCGGATGCAACTCTTCTTCACGGGTTGGGTCGATGATCAGAGCTGGTTCACGGCGGGGCCTAACAGGCACAGGGGCCACAATACTAGCAGTCTCTGGATCGTATGTTGAGCGTCGCATCTTGAGAAGAAGGGTGAGTTCCTGTCCAAGTTCTGCAAGCATGAGTTTTCCACGTCCTTCAACCAGGTCGATTACAGCCTTTTTAGTTTCGTCCTCTATGGAATCAGTATTGCGGACGTGTCGAGTTCGGGACGAGAATTTTGATGTAAAACGCCTGAGCGTGTTGAAGGACATTGGGTCGGGAGATTGATGCAGCCAACAAAGAGGGGGAGAGGGGGTTTAAAAGTCTGTGAAACGTCAGTGGAGCAGGCCAAACGAGAATAATAAGAATTTAAATACGATACAGCACGAGATGGTTATTGTTCCGTTTGTTTTCCGTTAACAACATTTAGCGCCAAAACGTGCCGCGAAACAACCGCGCATACATTTTATTTCCCCATCTGATTCGTGTGGTGGGCGAATGGTTGTAATCAGTCATGAAGGTCCGGTCCAATGGTGTATCTGTTCCCTGGCTGTTGTTCTAAGTGAGCCAACATTTACAAACAGAGAATCAGGCATTCGCACTCCATTAAGATCCGAGATAGCACACTCAGAAAACGATGGACTCTCCATACACTTGCCTACCGTATGCAAAGCTCCTCCTATTTCGGTCATCCCGGGTCCAGAGTGAATCCTGCTTCGAGTTTAATGCAAGCTGAGACAATGTGGCAACTTTTTTACGCGGTGCCCGAACCACGTCGGGGGCGTCAGTTATAATGCTGGTATGTTATTGATTTTTCCACAGCCATCTGCATCATGCATCAGATGCATCAGCCGCCGCAGGCACCAATGGCTTGAATATTTCCTGTCGCCATGTACATATTACGATCACGGCGAAGGTCAGATGGCAATCAAACGACGTGCTTCATGGGCACTAAGCAGTTTCTGTAGATTAGTCCGGTGGGACCATCCTGTTGATTGTCGAAATGGCCAAGAATAGCAAAACGGTTTGTTGAGATTCTGCTTTCGGCTTCGGTCCTCGACAAGATCATCAAAATGATGCAACATATTCATAGATCCTCTCCTGATTTGAGTTTCCACGTTCCACGATAGGCGGTGTGTTGGACATATAAGCTCAAACATGAATGGCCCGGGCCCCCGATTACCGTCGAAATGAGCCAACTAAACTCGCCCTTTCAATTGGACCTCCGACCTACTCTCGGCGCATGGTTCATTGGCGCTATCGCTTCTGTCGGGTAAGTGACTGTCCGGCTGCGAGGTGGAGAACTGACTTGTACTGGTTGCTACATGAATTAGTCTGGTGGGAGTTGTCAGTTTGCAGTGTTGGACCTATCTTTTGCGTTTTCCGAATGACCCCCGCATCCTAAAGACTCTGGCAAGTTCCAAACGCCCTTTTGTTCTCTCTAGCCACTTACCTTCGCTGAAAGGTCCTCGTAGTTTGGTACGCCGTTACATCACGAAGTCGAACCAAGTTATCGATGTGGTTCTCTCAGGGCACTAGAGTTCGTGAAGTCCGCAACTTCGATACACGCCGGCTACTCCATTGCAGTGGTGAAATGGGGTGACATATTAGCGGTATTGAATCCTATATGGCAAGTGGACTTCGTTTTTAACCAATATCTTAACTGACAAACCCAGGAGCATGAAGGTGAGCAACCCCTCCTCCGCCATTGGCCACAATTTGAATCGAAAGGCATAAACAAGGTCATGATTCTACTGGCGGTATGTTCTAACTGAATGGCGCGAAGAACGGCATGTGACAAGTCTTATAGAATACTGTGATTCTCCTTGCCCATCTCTTCTTTGCTCATAAAGTCTGGTTGTGTAAGCCTCAACCTCGAGATTGGCGATTTTGGACTAATGCTCATCGACTGTGTAGTGACACACAGACGTCATTGGTGGATCCCAATGATAATTGTATGCACCTCCTTCTACTCCCTGGATATTCTTTCGTCTCAACCACAGCATAGATCATCTTCTCATTAGCAGACTTTGGTCGGTTCTTCCGTTCTCATCCTGATTAATACGACGTGTTGACCCAATCTTAGCGTTTGGAATGGGTATGAGCACTGATTGATTCCTGGTCGAAGTCACTGACTCTTGCATTTCTGCGAAAATAGCTACGTTTATTGCCTCGTGAGCACCATTTCGCTTCAAGCGCTGACCGAAGCTCACACACAACAGCTTGATTAACGCCAATTACGAAACTATCATTTTTGGCAAGGCTGGTGTTAGTGGTTTTTTCTTGTGGTTCGCACGTACAAGCTCACATCCACCCAGCGGTTCGCCACTGCAGGCTTGGGATGTGCTATCATCGCCGACTGGACGACTACGGCATCGCTTGTCATCTTTCTACGAGCGGAGCAAGGGTCCCAGCCTAATATTGGCTTGTAGGTGGTCCTTTTAACTCATATGAACCCACTCGGAATCATCTCTTGCGCTAGAACCAACAAATTCATTAGCAAGCTCGTTTTCTACACCATTAACATTGGCCTTCTAGTTGGGTGAGTTCTCACCATCATATGCTTCAAACCCGCTGCAGAACCAATGCCGCTTTCTTCAAGCTTGGCCGACCTGATTACCCTCGTCCTGGTGAGTCTTCTAATGTACTGCCGCTATTTTGGCCACTAACTATCACATATCATAGCTAAATGTTAAGTTCAAATCACTCAATCTTTACCAACTAATGTCGTATGAAATCATCGGGAATTGTGAGTAATCAGGACACGCCATTGCTTTGACATGACCCTTACGATGTCTTAGTATACGCAAATACTCTCCTTGCGTGGTAGGAGCCATTCGCCCCAAAAGCATCATAATCTCACCTGCCATATTGCAGTCTGAACATGAGATCAGCGCCATCTAGTCTGGAGCTATCCGAGCTGGCAAAATCACAACATTATTCTTCTATGCCTTATGATCGGGCTTTGATTAGTCCACGGGTGAGTTTCAGGTTTCCCGGCGTGTCATAACCATCATGACCATGTGATGTTTAGCGCACTGGGTCTTCGCAACCGTCATCCATCAGACACGATAGAGACTCAGATAGGTCAAATATTGGAATGAACGTAAGGCATGCCACAACATATGGTTTCCATCGTCTCACGTCTTTGCCAGTCCATCGAATACAAGAGCGCTTGGATGGAGACCGCAACGGATCGAAGGAATCGCGCTCAAGTAATCAAACCTCCAGGGATTGTCGTAACCAAAACGACTGTTACGACGACAATGTAGTTGACGTGGAAGCTTTAGGGACAATAATTTATATTACATACAATGGACAACGGAATCTTGCTAGTACATTACATATAACACGGGTGCCATGACTGACGTGAGGACGAATTGGAATATCATGTAGATGACAATCAGGAGGGTATCACAAGTCATCAATGATTTCGGTCGTAAGAGACGAGCACCGGCAGCTACGCATAACCGGCTAAGAGACAAGTCAAAGATTCAAGAAGAGAGCAATAACGAGCAGTACTCTGAAGTACCGCATGGTCGATTGAGATTCGGCAGAAATCTAACAAATAGGCTCAGACCCGTGGACTAATCCGACATAACCACATCGGTGGGGTAGTCGCCCGCGGAAAGGTTTTGTAATTCAGAGATAACAGGGAAGGCATTGAATGCAGGTGGTATGACTGCCCACGGTGTCTTCGTTGGGTCGACAGGCTTGGGAGGAGAACCCGTGGCGAGCTTTGACTGCATGTAACATTCGGTTCTTAACTCCTACAAAACCAATATAGGTGATGGTCGGCAGATGGGGAAAAGCAACTGGCGTTTAGTCGTGTGACCCAAAACGGCGATAAATATAGCACCGACATACCTCAAAGCTTATATGTCCCAAAGCTGGTGATGCCGTGATGCTCTGCAAGACTTCTCTGTGCGCTTGACCAACATGTAAACCTTGCGTTTCGCGGAAGCGGTATACGCGTTTGGACCCTGCGATAGGTCGTTGATTTGGTGAAAGGATGTGTGTAGATTTGTGGGATTGTGTGATGAAGGGCTGAAGAGTTACTGGAGTCGTAGGAGTCTTGGGCAGGACCTCGTCTTCAGACTCCGAATCGGTGTCGATGATAAGGTCGGAGACGAGGCTTGGCATCACCGATAGGTGCGAGGAGAACATTGTAAGTTGCGCGTTGGTCGTGGTGGTAGGGGGATAACGTGTATTGCTGCGGAGTAGGGGTAGTAGAAGATTGATGTGCGACGCAACATGGGCGAAGAAGGAAACAGGAGTCCAGATATTTATGCAATCGGGTGGACGGAAATAAAACGAGCTAAAGTCAAATTACAGGGCAAGATACGGATAATCGGTGCTTGGACCTGGCCCTGATTCGGGTCATTTGAGTAAAAACGCGCCAGGTTTGTAATTGTGTGGGGTGGCGACGAGTGCTGTGAGTGATAGCAATCAAGGGAACGAGGTTCAAATCGACCAATTGATCAGTGTTGACTGCTGTTGACTGCCAAGTTGGCGAGAGTGGAATACAGTAGAATCCTATTCTTGGAGATAACATGAGCACCCCCGTGCCATTGGCGTTTGTCCTCGGGCGCTATTAAATTGGAATGGGCTTTGGCTGTGTTGAACCATTGCACGTGATTTTGATGGCTATTGTCTATTCGAATTGTTGAGTCGTAGCCATGGCAGGCTTGTTGGTACATATTTCAGCGGTATCAGGATAGAAACACACCGCCTGCGAGAATTCAAAGCGCTAGTTGTGGCGGGGGCGGGTGAGCATTGCGTGATTTGTCCGGCGGTAGGTGCAATCGTGCTTCCGAGTCACGTAACACCTAAAGTGGCTTCATTGCCACCCAGAACTCCGCACGATAGACCCAGCTCATCATTGCGTTTTTGTCACTAGTGTATTCACACTCGACTGTTCTAGGTGAGCGGACATCGTCGGGGCCGCCTTCCTGCTGGACAATAAAACCGATCTCCTTCACAACGTGCATGACTTCTTCAAGGCTTAGTTCGGCCTTGGCCTGTGCACCGCCGGGCCAAAGCAACGGACCAAGATTGATCCAAATGCCACCAGGCTGCAGTAAATGGTAGATTTTCTCGATAGTTGAGAACACATTGACCGAAGTGTCAATGAAGAACAGCGTAACAATGAAATCATATCCTGGGGCCGTTGAACCCGAAGTAAGCTTGCCGGATTGCCTTTTGGGATCCTGAGGAGGCACGGGCACTTTGAGAAAGTCGTCCTCAAGCAATTCCAAATTTGATGTGAAACGTGGCAAGACATCTGGGAATGAAACGGTGCGGAACAAAGATTCATTCGATCGCTGGTGCGAGAACCAATGTGCAAATGGTTGAATGCGGTGTTCGTTTGCCGTCGCCGTCGAGTCCGGCGAGAAAAGGAATCGCATGGCGAGTGTCATAAAATAAGAAAACTCGACAGCCCGCGTGATGAAACCTGACAAGAAAATCAGCAGCGGGTGCAGAAATTGCGACCAGAAACTTACCGAGCTGTGAAATCTCCCATGCGAGCCGGCCGAGGCCTGAACCAGGAACGAGTATCCTCATGGTTGGTCTTTCAGACGGTGGGACCTGATTGAGGACTTGGAAGATTGGCCGGAAAATCTTTTCCCTTTCACTCATGCCCTCCTCGCTCCAATCCCGCACAAAGTGCTTCAACGCCTCCCGAACGCGTGCGAGGTCGGCAAAGTTGACATCAGAACATGAATTCTCGTCAAGTCCGAATTCTCGAGTAGCCAATGCGGCGATACTCGTGGTTAGCTTGGCATTCTGCTTCACGGCCTCTTTGAGTCGATTGAATTTGGCAGGGTAACCAATTCGGAAACCCAAGTGTTTGTGCTTCCGACCTATTGATGCATAGGACCGTTCCATTGAAGAGACTTCTTGGTTTGCGAGTGTTGCATAGCGGGAGTAGCTACTGAGAGCTCGCTGGAGAGAGAAAGGAGAGGTATTAATCAAATGGAATCCTGTAAGAATTTGCCGGATGTCGGACCACGGGAAAGGAGGAAGGAATTTGCGGCCGACCAGAAGGAGAAACAGAGGGAAGAGGATTGCCAGCAAGATATCAAATGTCCAGGAGTTAAGTCCTGCAGGTTCAGTCATAATGCGTAGACTTCAGTGTTGTTGTACTGGGAACAAAATTCATTTCAGTGAGAAGTCGCAAACCCAAGCTTCAAGTGAGGACCGCATCAGTTTTACATTTTCCCACACTATTTGTTGACTGCAGGAGTCTGAAAGTAAATTGTTTGGTATGCTACATCTGAAAGGGTATGATTGTAAAGCTACAACAGAGTTTATATCAAGCCTCATGCAATACTGATGCGCTTGGGAGCTTGCTCGAGGGTTGTCTTCGGGAAGGTGACAACCAGAAGGCCGTTTTCCAGTGACGCCTTGATTTCCTCGTCCTATGTTGAACTCATTAGCATTCTTATATCCCTGAGAACAGAAGATGATATTCACCTTGACACCCTGAGGAAGTTGAAGCGTTCTTGAGTATTTGCCGTAGCGGCGCTTGCGAATGGCGTAGCCATCCGCTTGGTGTTCCGTAGAAATCTTGTTCTTGGCAGAGACAGTGAGCCTACCGCTGTGAATATCAAGGGAAACGTCTTCCTTCTTGACACCCGGGAGCTCAAAGATGGCTGTCACGACATTTTTTTCAGAGTCCTCATGAAGATCCATCCTATAGAGACTCTGTCAATGACAAGCTATTCAGAGCAAGGCCGAACATACCTTGGCTGGATAGTCTGGACTGCGCCCCTGGCGAAGGGCTCACAATTGTTGGTCTCCGAAGTCGAGTAGGTTCGAATGATGTGAGGAAGGAGCGCGTCACTGACGAGATGATCAAAGTTGTACAAAGAGTTGTAGAAGAAAGTCGTCGTCATTATCGGTGCTGTTGTAAGTTTGAAGATGAAGTGTTGTTTGTGGGATCTGCCTTGCAACATATCTAACATGGCCCTCTTTATATTGTCGAGCTCTCTGGCAGTGAAGAAGAGTGAACTATCTAACATGACGTCGATGCACCTTGAACGGTCTCCAAGGCCATAGTGGTTGCCCGAGGCAGCGTGAAAGTCCCAGAATATTCCAGAACGAGTGAAGAGCTGACCCTTTTACCATATCAAACAGACTACTCCTGTTGGCGATGGGGGAGCACCCATTGAGAAGAGACGAAAATGAGTAAGTCCACTGTTGAAATATTAGAACCTGAGACAAGGATTTGATGTTCATTGTTGGATCTGTGTTGGACGAAGAATAAACAAAGTTTGACAAACACGTCGCGTCGTACTAATGAGATCCACGTGATCGTGATCATAGAAGCCCATGCGGCCCACCGGACTTGGATCCACGACCAGGTGCTCAACTCACAGCCAGGGCATGACTAGGGCCAAGGCTGTGCGGTCAGTGATCGCTAGTCTGCTAAGACCCCCGTTACTTGGGCATCTTGAATATGCCTTCCAAGGCCTCGGATATTTTACGCAGAGTTTTTGTCCCTCCCCCACTCGACAAGTGCGGCACTTGCTCTAAAACGTCCAACCTCCGGTTTTGCTCTGGTTGTGGAGAGGTATACTCTTAGCAAGTGTTTTCATGTTGGCATTTATCCAATCACACCTCAGCGTGTTTATTGTTCTTCTGAATGTCAGAGAGAGGATTGGAAACTCCACAAACAAGACTGCCGTGCGTGATATAGTTCTTCTTTGCCTCATCTCCCCTGAATTCGTCACAGGAAGATCCGTAAGAATCGAGCTCAAACAATATTGGCCGTTCATCGCCCTCCTCGCCGAATGCTGTCGTCTGGATCACCGTACGCATCCCGACATGGCCCTTAAGAGGACCATCCTCAATGATCCTACCCAGCCAACTACAGGATCGGACCGGACTTACCATCTCGTAGAGATTGGGGAGGTTATTCCGGAGCAATGTGAGGGCCCGCACCCATGGTGGTGGCCCAGTGCACCGTCACAAAACTCCCGGGAAAAGCTCTGGAACCGTATCCGCCGCGAGCGCTTCTCTGTCGAAATCAACCTGATAATTTGTATCAGCCTGTTGAAGGAGATGTACACATCTTTTCCGATATCCTCAAACTATATCAATACCCTCAAAGGGCCTGAATCAGACCTCGTCTTTGGGCACCGCATCCGCCTCAAATATGGGAATTGCCCCATCACCGACTTTGGGTTTTACATAGGCACCCTCGAACATAGTCGAGGGGATCGCCTTGCATATGAATACGAGGGGAAGATGCAGGGGATGTCACATGAAGGAGCCAATCCAGCAAACCACTCCTGGATGTACTTCATGACGTCTCAGGGCGAGGAGATCATTCTGGACTTTGGAATGTATTTCTTCAACGACCCTCACATTGTGACCAACACCGCCGACTACCTTTCGCCACAATTCAACGGATATCTTACTTCACATTTACCTTTCATCGCTGGCGATCTTCAAGACTCGAAGAGTCACCTGCGTGAGCCCAAACCTCGCAAAAGGACGGTCCGTTATCGATTCTCTATGCTCCTTCATCAAGAAGTGCGCAAGGCTGCCGAAGTACCATACGGTAAGGGGGTGAGCATGACCGTTGTCTTCGAAATGTTGGAAGGATGCCTTGGTTCGGAACTGCTGCCTAAGCACAAACAGCTGATGGTCGATTGGATAGAATCAATCTCAATGTTACTCAAGGACAACCTAATATTCAAGCGGTGGGAGAAATACCCTTCCGAACCAGTGGTGAAGTTGGACATCCTTCCAAGTCTTGGAGACGACGCCACTAGATTTACCAGCACCGAGATCAAATTCTGGGACGAAAACGTGAAACGTCTCTTCGAGGACAGGTGTCCCGGGCAGGAAGTGACAGTGGAAGAGGTTCAGCAATTGTATCTGGAGTGGAAGCGACTCCCCGCCGCGCTGCGGTCAGAGCATTGGAATTGGGAGAGGGATAAATCTTATTAGGAAGACAAAAGAGAACAAGAAGTCATGATATATGTACTTATAGTGGGTTAACGGAGTTTTACGGTCTGACACAATTGAATGTATAAGAACTCAGGTCGTAGGGGCGTTACGGACAGGTTGCATATAATGCGTATGAGGCCCGTGTTCGGGTGCGCTTTTTACTATGACGTAGAAAGACAAAAAGTTAATATAAGGAACGGAGGGAAAGGCCTATGTGGATCACAAGGCACACAAAATAGAGTGTCAGGTGTGAGGAAGAGTCACCGAAGGACGCCCTCCAACATCGTGATGGTATCGAGCCCCTAACTCTAACAGACACCCCATACCCCAAGTTATGGTTCAACAAAATGTGAACATTCAGCAGAGGGGCTTGGCATTAGTCTAAAATGTATGTTTGTCGCTAGGATGTTGTGGCTGGCAGGCCCATTCGAAGATGGGAAATAAGATCTCGGTTGGGAGAGCCACTATTTATGACTGAACGACATTGTGCCTTCACAAGAGTGCAATTCTCTGCTGATCCAAACGGCGAATTTCTTCATGGATGTGCTCATCTTGGGGGTCGAAAGAGTGGCCCGGGCTCTTCTTCTGGTAACATGTCTGGTATGTAGGTGCGTTCATTGTCGCTGAACGGACGAGGAAGAAAATAATAATCGATGGTAGAGCCCAGTGATATTCAGCTGGGTTTGACTCAACACTTATGCGATGACGTTATGCCTCATCTACGTATGTACGCAATAAATATCGGGCAATTCTGATATCAGCTCATATGAGTTGGACCATCGAGCAGGTCGCAGCAGGGATCGAAATCTGTATACTACATTATTTATTCCAGAAAATTATATGCTCCGCACTCGATGATTTTCAGATCAAAGCCCGCCTGCTTCAACTCTTTCAACTTTCCCTCAACCTCAGGCAACCAATCAACCTCCGACGTTTCCAGGACGAGGTGGAAGCTATTAGTGGATGAATCCAACCTTTTTTCCAGCATCTCCAACACTGCAATCGAACAAGATACAGGAAGAAGATCCAAGTCATCACCTCCCTCTCCAATGGTCAACTTCCTCAAACGAGGGAAAGTTTTAACTAGTTTCCCATCTCGCCATATTGGTCTGAGCCTCTGGAATAATTGGAAAACTTCCTCCGTATTGCAATATAGCATACGAAGATCCTCAATATTTGAATCATCACGGACGTAGTTGACATGTGAAGGTGTGAGGAGTTCGAGCTTGGTGAGGGTCGGTGGCAAACGGTTGTAGAACTCCTGCGAATTACACTCGGTAGGGTCGAGCATAGCAAATATTCGCAATTCTCTGAGGATAGGAGTGGTAAGGTATCTGACTAGAGCATGGCTCCAAGGACAACTTCTGGTTTCCCAATCAAAAATCTTCAGATATTGGAATGTGATGTCGTTAGTCAAAGTGACCGGCTTTGGGGGCGGTAGCTGAACAGAGTATGATATACAGTGGAACTCGACCAGGTTTGGACACTGGAGGAACACCTGAACAGAAAGATCCGGCGGTATTTCACTTAGTGTCAGTGAAGTGATCGCCAAAAAGGGTAGCTGGAGGCTAGCATCAGTCCGCCACAATGCTTCTTGCAGAGAGAGTCGGCGAAGTGGGGCAATGAGGGGCAGCATGACTTGCTGGTCTGGGACATAGGCCTCGGGGCGGCTGAGATTTAGCGAGCATTCAGCGAGTCGTGTAAGGCAGGGAAGGTACGCGTGCCATATGCGGGGGGGATTGACAAGATGAAGTTCGCGTATTCTTGGCAGTGCTTCAATGATGAGTAGATCAATACTTGGGTGGACAAGGAACGGGTTCATGGGGTTACTATCGAGGAAACGGAGAACGAGGGAAAGGGGAACATGTTTGGAATTCTCAATGAAGAGCCGCAAAATATTCGGAAACTTCTTCGGCGAGACGCCAATATTTGAAAATACAGATGTCCAAAGACGGGGGCTGGAACGAACAACCCGGCGCCAATGGGATGAAACCGCACCAAGGACCAACTGAAAAGGCATTTCTTGTTCCTCGTCTTCAGTTTCCTCGCCGTAGGGAGGAAACTCGTGTTGGTTGCGGAAATCTGGTGGTGGGCAGGTATGCTCGAAGATGGTGGAAAGAATTTCGGTTGGAAGTCCAATTGTCGGGGACTGAATAATATTCAGTCTTCGCAGAAGCGCAGCTCTCTCTTCGTTGAACTGCGCGATTAGCTCTTCCAATCGAAATGTCTCCTCATAGATATATATCACTTCCTCCAGTTGCGAACCGAGGAAGGGACGGGTAGGTGGAGGCGACTTGTAGAATTGCGTTTGGTGGCAATGCGAGCACGCCGTCATGTTCATTGTTGCGAAACCGAAAATGAGCGCTTGGGGTCAATGTGTAACCTTCGCACAGCCTCTCTTATAGGATTTCTTTTGTCTATGGAATTGGTTAACAGGCATTATGATTCCGTTTGCTGCCTCGTAGTCTGGTCAAGTACGTACTTAAGTAGGTAGGGAGAGTCTTATGATAAGTAAGGGAAGAAGAGAGGTTGCGGCTGATGCTATCACCGCTGATTAATAAAAAGCTAGACCGTCAGGTTTAACGGATCATAATGAGTATGTTATCACTACCGGCCTTAGATAGCACTTGGACAGTGTCTGACTACAGGAAACTGGTCAATCAGTTCACGGACGGGCAAGTTGTTTCTGGCTGCGTATGGTGCTTCATAAAATGGTACGTTATGGTACATTCAAGTCTGGACAAGCACATCCGAATATAACGCAGATCAAAAATGAAAAACTCAATTCCATGCTGCCTGTGCAAAAACTCCCAACACAGCATTCGTCAACACATCCGAGTACTGCAATGCGTCACTCGTGTTGTACACCTTCTCAGTCTGCAGTGAATTCAGAACCTGCAATAGCTGGTCCTCGACAAAATCAACAAACACGAAATCAATTAACGTGTCGGGTGTAGTATCAGCCGGCGGGTCGGACGAAATGAAATCCGGGGCGTCGAAGAAGGGAAGGGGCGCGTGTGGGACGTCGTCACCTACACCTGGGCAAGACTACATAACAAAAACCAAGAGAGGACGCGGTCAGTTGGCAAATCAAGCGATAAAAAAAACAAAGAAAAACGTACATCCTGCGTAACATATCCCAGCGTCAAATTCTTCATTGACCTCTTTTCAATACCATTCATTCTGTCCATCCTCTTCAACCACTCCCTGTAAATCATCTCGACATCACCCCTCTTATACTCTTCCACCATATCATAATACCTCTCCTCAAAAATATCATCGCGACGGTTATTAGACCCAGCGTGATTTAAGGCATTTATAGTATCCGTAGCGAGCGACAGCGGAATGTCCGGGATAAAGAGGAACGAATCGAGGAAGGGCGATACTGTAAACTGGTCATTGCGCGTGAAAGGACCAGAGAAAAGGTCGAATCGCATAGACCCGGCATTAGTCATGAAAAGTGCGGGCTTAGATGCTTCAGTGTTGTTGATCCTGAGAGCGGTAGGAACGGCCTGGCCAATGAAAAGGGAGAGGACAGAGCTGTTTGACGGGTAAGGCACCCTTTTGTTCATTTGGTTAGCCAAGACTCAGAGGAGGTACGGGTCACACGCACTGCGAAAGGAAGAAGTCCTGCGGAGCAGTACCGAACGCAAAGTCCAAATCATATTGCTTGGCAAGGTCGTTTAGGCCCTGAGTAATGTGTTGACCCAGCGAGGTATCGAAGTTTTTATCATTTTTCTGGGAGTGGAACTACAAAGAAAGTTCGTTAGCTACACTGACAGGAGACTTCGGGCGCATACATACTTCGTATGTGACGCGGTTGGTATCAAGATATCTCCTACTGAACTTGATATCTTTCTTACTGTCTTTCTTGTCCAACTGAGCGCCTGTAGGGAAAGTTGAGTTGAGAGTTCATACAATTGTTTTACTGGAGGTACGCACTCATCCAGCCTACCAGGGACAAGTTAGGCTCGTTCTAGGACGGAAGATTATTGCAAGAGACGCACCAACGGTTTCCATGTATCGCCCACTCTCTAAAGACATTGACCTGTTATCAAGTTGTACTGTGTCTGAGGTTCAACACGGGAATCCGGCTAGGCAGAGCATGAAAAGACTGACAGCAGACACAACAAAGTTGTTGATCCTGAGAGCGGTAGGAACGGCCTGGCCAATGAAAAGGGAGAGGACGGAGCTGTTTGATGGGTAAGGTACCCTTTTGTTCATTTGGTTAGCCGAGACTCCGAGGAGGTATGGGTCACACGCACTGCGAAAGGAAGAAGTCCTGCGGAGCAGTACCGAACGCAAAGTCCAAATCATATTGCTTGGCAAGATCGTTTAGGCCCTGAGTAATGTGTTGACCCAGCGAGGTATCGAAGTTTTTGTCATTTTTCTGGGAGTGGAACTACAAAGGAAGTTCGTTAGCTACACTGACAGGAGTCTTTGGGCGCATACACACTTCGTATGTGACGCGGTTGGTATCAAGATATCTCCTGCTGAACTTGATATCTTTCTTACTGTCTTTCTTGCCCAACTGAGCGCCTATAGGGAAAGTTGAGTTGAGAGTTCCTATAATTGTTTTACTGGGGGTGCGTACTCATCCAGCCTATCAGGGACAAGTTAGGCTCGTTCCAGGACAGAGAAGATTATTGCAGAGACGCACCAACGGTTTCCATGTATCGCCCACTCTCTAAAGACATTGACCTGTTATCAAGTTGTACTGTGTCTAAGGTTCAACACGGGAATCCGGCTAGGCAGGGCATGAAAAGACTGACAGCAATCACGAATATGGGTATGTCCTGAAATAAACTACTGAGTGATATCACCTCCAGAACAACATTAAAACATACCTCCAAGAATGATAATCGGTGTAGTCGGGTGAACAGCACGAACAGCATTGAAAACCAAGGGCCCTGGTATCAATCATCATTCGCTTGAAGTCCAGCTACAGAGGGCAGATATTCACGCACAATTATCGCGGGCAACTGGCATGTGCCTAATAAAGATAAAGGCGTCAGGAATCTCTGCGCGGCCAGGAACAAACCAAACCAAGACTTACCCAACGAGCAAGAACAGATCCGGTTCCTCCTTAATCGCTTCTTTGAACTACGAACAACTTTAGTGCACGTTGATCACATCGAGATGCGGCGCGTACCCAAGTTTCGTTAACCATATCCGCAACTGGCTGCACAGTCGTATTTTTGTCGTTATCAGTAAAGTCGTACAACACGCCAAGCGAAGTGATCCTTCGACCACTGTATTGTGAAAATGGCTTCAGTTCAGCTATCAAGGTCGGTGTGCATTTGATATCAAAACACGCACTGCTTGGTTTTGAACTTCACGAATTGCTCTAAGTATAAGATCAATTGTCAATCCTGAACTCAGAAGGTGAACGTATTTGGAACGCACCTCCGACAGGGATGTCGACAGCTTTCCCAGCCTTGTCCGCGACAGTGATATTGACGTTTGATGATAGATAACGCCCCTTCAATGCTGGTGCAAAGTTTTGATGCCTGTCAAGTGGTAAGCACCGGCCTCCATAACCTTGACAGCTATCAGGTGTAGTACTAACATATCGAGTGCATTGTCGTAAATATATAGTTCGTGGCTGTCAGGGGGAGCGTTAACATAGGGAGCCTCGAAAAATCTTTGCTATCTTACTTTCCAATGGCCATCACGTCGTAAGGGAGCATCTTAATGAATTGATTGGCCTGTTGGTTTGATGAGAATCTCGGGATTGGAGGGACAAGTTGGAAATCGCACATCGTGGGCATCAACTTTTCCAGGTGGGAATCCATCAGAGAGACCAGTACCTACACCAAACCCTGTCAAGGGACCAATCTTCGAAAGACAAGAGGTAGGATCTACTCACCATCATGCAGGTCACCGCTATCAACCAACAACAGATCCACACCGCGTTTCTTCCACGGTTCAATAATACCAATCATTCCACAAAATTCCAAAAACTCACATCAGCGAGCTCCTTCATGTGTGTAACAAACGACGAAAAGTCTCCCAGTGTACCACTACGCGCAGATACTTCATCAGTACACGCCCCTCACACGAAGTTAACAGCCTGGGACTCACCTATAATTTGGCTCAGGGAACGTCGTCTTCTGATGGCCCAACAACCATCCATGACTATCCGTGGTATGAATAATGTTGAAATCACCCCACTCAAGCGGTCGAGAGGGCGGCGCGGGGGCTATAGGGGGTGCTGGGGCTGGGTGTGAATGAGCGCTATCGCGCTTAGCATGGTTGTGTCCGTCACACGCTTCGACAAGCAATCCCGGAAGGGCTAAACCCAAAAACGAGAACCACGATAGCTTCGTCATCCCTACGTCAAAGCAGCCGAACAAGGAAAGAAATGGTACGAGGAGGGAAGGTTCACTGTCAAATCAAAGATGGTTGGAAGGGAACAAGAAAAGACTGGCGGCGGGATTTGCACTTAAGTACGTTGATTGATCAAACGTGCCATGTTGGCGCTTCCCCAGACTCGGTGATAACAAAATGAAAAAATAAAAATAGTCCATACATGGAGGGCTGGCCGAGAGGCTCCATGTGGAGGAAGACTGATTGTGGGACTTTTCACCTATTTTGCACGCAAGGGTGTGGAATTAACACAGTGCTTGCTGATGCGAAGACGAGATGACGACTAACATCAGCAGGACAACATGCAGCACCATGCAGCTTGTGATATAGATACACAGTGTCAGTCGTGTTTTGACACACATCCTGGCGCCCTCTTTCAAAGTTAGGAACCAGAAAGTCTCATGGCGTTAACGGGGTTGAGTTTTAATTTCGCAAACGTGCAATGTCAGTTGATCAGAAATCTTCGAGCTTGTAAACATCATAGGCGACTTCTTCATATGGATGTACCTATGTATATTTTATCAGATATGATGAGTTGAGAACCCGACACCAGGGTACTGACAAACTTGAGTTCTTTCACAGCGTCCCGAACTGTCTCCCCAGCGTTCTTTCTATCAACGAGTGTAATCTCCACTCTATCTTCCTCAACGTACTCCAAAGTGCCAACCGACCCAATGGTAGGACTCGCACCAGAGAGCGGCTTAAACTGTCCTATTGCTTATCAGACACCCTTCATTGATTCATGACAGTAGACTTGAAGAACCAGTTCCACGCTGGACGAAAGCACATTGTTCATAATTCCCGATCTTCCCCAGCTCATTCGGGAACCTTCCAAACAGGTGTTGAAGAGCAGCTTTCGTGTTATCCTTAGGGATAAAAAATACGAGTTTGAAGCGGGAGAGAGCCATGATGGTAAGGAAGTAATGATGGCAAGTGCGCGTGATATGATCAAATATGCCACGACAGCTTAAACCTGATCAACCATGAACCTCTCCCTCTACTCCATCCAAGCCTTCATCATCATCGACTCAGAGGGAAACCGCGTCCTCGCAAAGTACTACCGCCCAAAAAGCCACCCAAACGGCGAGTCCAAGGAATTCCTCACCCTCAAAGAGCAAAAAGCATTCGAAAAAGGACTATGGCAAAAGACTAAGAAAGCTGGAGGTAGGGCACAGACTTCCTCTCTCTCAAGTCACTCGATTCTGGATTGACTCTGTGTTCACAGGCGATATCATTCTCTATGACTCGCATCTAGCAGTGTACAAACACTCGCTTGATCTCATTCTCTACTTCATCGCTGGCTCGACGGAGAACGAGCTTATGCTCTCTAGCGCACTTACATCCCTCACCGACGCGTTGTCTATGCTTCTACGAAACTCTCTTGAGAAACGCGCGGTGTTGGAGAACCTGGACTTAGTACTGCTATGCTTAGATGAAACCGTTGATGACGGGTGCGTCATGCCCTCTTCCTACCCTGAAGAACCCATTTCTAACTGTATCATCTTATCTTACATTTAGGATCATCATCGACACAGACGCAGCAGCTATCGCATCGCGCGTCAGCCGACCACGCCCCGACACAACTGAAATCGTGATCAACGAACAAACAATCCTCAACGCCTACCAGACAGTGAAAGAACGCGTGCAGCAGAGGATACAACAAATGTAATAACACTACTCATATCAACCCCTCGCTCTCCTGTGTATGCAATAGAAGATACCTTTCCAGCTCTAATCAATGATCTTCATCCCTGGTGCTACTACAAGTCCCTTATATATTCCCCTTCAAACAACCTTCTACAGTCCTTCCGGCCAACAAAAGCCCCGTTGACCACCTAACCCTGGTCTATACCCCTAACGCCTCTTCATGCAATAAGAAGAGAAAGAAGAACCGAAGCCCTCAAAATTTCATGACCACATGGCCGGCCCGCTAGGGATTCCATTACACTAACGGATCACGCAAGCTTCAGCCGAGCAGTTGAGCACAGCCCTCGTGTCCGCACATAAGTCTGTCTGTCCACAAGAACTGCCACCGCATATGCACACCGGGCCACAAAAACCCGAAACCGACAGGAGAGGACACTATTTACAACTTAGCGCGCATGAAGCATGACCGGTTGACCCCTCCCCCTGCAGTGATGATGATTTTGGGGGTGCTCAACGCTCAACGTAGCCTACAAACCAAGTCCAGCCCTGCAACTCTTATCTTTACGTTACAAGCCCCTCTCTCCTGACCGTGCATGACCCGCTCATGACGCAAAACGCGTGAACACCTGAACGACAGATCCTTAACGTACTAAAGCCGAATAGAGCTTTTTGAGGTTAGGATCATTTTTCAAAGCTTCACTTTACAACGTTCCACCTTCCTACTAAACCACAAGTAGTATGTCCGCATATATGAGTGCCCCATCCTATGCCCACTATGATCCCCGGACATACACGAGGACGACCCGTATGTAAAACACAGAGAACAGAGAACAAGAGCTGGAACCGGCCCACGATCAGATCTATGTAAGATTACCTCAAGGACCAGAAGTTATGCACGTGCATTTATGATCACACCCAAACTTTGGTACTCAAACCTTGTCCATAATTTAAACTCCACAACGCAAAATCATATTAGCACACATGGGTATGTGGACCACCTCACGAGCATCTGGCCAAGGCATGGTCGGAATGACCTTCCTTTCCTCTTCAAATCACCGCACGGCCCTGAATGGGGCACAATATGGGCGTATGCTCAAGCTGGCCACCCAAAAACCCTTAACGCAAACACTAAAACTAAACGTTTGAGCGTGAATCCAGATAAATTCACCAATAAGTGCCAGTACCAATTATTGAGACTAGACAAAGTACTACTAATACTAACTACGAAGGAGAAAAAGAAAATAAAAGAGAAAAAAACCTGTCGGAGAAAAGATGCGATGCTGGTACGAACTGAGATCAAGCGGATGGAGTGGATGTCATGTAATGGTACACAAGGGGAAAAGCCAGGAGTGAGAAGAACTTGCCGTTGTACAACAATAAAAAGAAAAGCAACAAAAAGGGCATAACGAACAAGGAAACGCAGCAAACTCGTCGGACGTCGGAGCATCCAAGTAGAAATTGAAACCCAGAACTAATTCAGGCTAAAGCCGTAGAGCCTCCGAGGAAGACCGGGACCCAAAGATAGCACACCCATGATCATCGCGGTGAGAAATACCCATCAGCCTAACCCTCTCTCAGCAACAATCTGCATGTCATGTCAGCCGCATCAGGCATCACAATAGCACATTCATCGGCACGGTAAAAGTCGCGGATCCAGTGTCACGGGAATACACGCACTGCCCAGAGCGCTTGAACAGGCAGCCGTGCATCCGGACCGAGTCATACGTATGGAGAGAGAAGTTGGAAGCAACTTTAGAACATTGTTGGGTGACGGGTGACAATCGATATGATATTTTCGATATGACTGTGGGCGAATGTGATATCGGAGGAGGAACGGATGCGACGAAGGAAGAAGTGATGGAAGCGTGCCCGAAGTATTCGAACAGGTGGTAGGCAAGGGAGCGAGAATGGGAGAATCGGTCTGATGTTCGATGGGGATGGATCGCGTGGCCACTATTTGTGTCCGTGGGTGGGTCAAAGGCCGAGGTCGTCGTATGATGGCGAAAGTATGCGTGGCAGTTGTGAAGCCGTTATTGTGGCGTTGGAAAGGTTGCGAATGAGGGTAATGCACGGTGGTCGGGGAGGTGGCGGGGGGTACAAGTACATTTGAGAGAGGAAAACAGGGGGGAGAGACTCTCATCATATCCACTGGACCAAACTACTCAAATAACCAATCAGCCTCTACACTCAACTCAACAGCGGGGATAGCGGGCGAGGGCGGAGGGGAAGAGTAAGGGGGAACCGGAAGCGATGAGGCCGTGTATAATCACCGCGGGGTGGGGAAGAAAATCGAGACCCACCTGGACGGGGCGAGTCCGGTATATTGCACAGCGGCAATAGTCGAAGCGGCAGCGATGGAGAGCACACCGAGCACGACGTATGTACGCCCGCTCTTTGTGCCAGGGCCTGAGGACCAGATTTCCGAGTCGGAGAGGACGGGGTGCTCGTAGATTGAGACGGTGGCTCGCATGGTTGTTGTTGGGAGTTGGGTAGATGTGATGTGGGGGGAAGAAGATGGAGGGGGTTTGGGACGGACAGGGCTTATATATGTGGACGGTAACAGAATATCCGAACAAACTGGGAGATGCTGATTGAAAGCGGTAAGCGCCTTGCAGGGTGCCTCAGATCTAGATATAGATAATATGAAGGTCAGGGTTCAAATACCCTATGAATCTCTTGCTGCCTGACGTATTCTGCATCGGCGAATTGACTATTATGGCCTAGTACAAGCTCCGCTAGCGGCCCAAGCTCAAATTCGTTCAAATTCAAGCACGCAAGGCAAGGTCAAGGCCAGGTCAATACACACAAAGTTGCAATCAATCAACAGCACTGTCTGTTTTTTGACCTCATCATCCCTCTGTCCCTGACCACATACTCCCACATGACCTCCTCAATACCGGCCACCAAAATCCAGTGACCTGTGAAGGAGAACGAGGCGTTTCAAATCACGGCGCACGCATTGACGTGTTGGCATTGACCATCATACAGCGCTCGCCGTCTCCAGGCGCAAATAACAACAGATAACAGCTATTTGGTATTCTATGTGTATCTATACCGGACTTCGCCTCAGTACACATTCTCATCATCGCTTCTATCATGCTAACACAACTGAGGTGATGCACAACTAACAGTTGATCTAATGATACATTACACGCTAGTGCGATCGTGGATTATGACAGACCATGACCACAACACCCCTCAGCCACCATTCGGTACCACCAAGCTAAATAATAAATCCCGAGCCCCAAGCCCCCACGGACATTCACTACTTATGGAGCAGCAATTTCCTAGGTGCCGAGTCCGTCAATTTCGAGACGCCGGAAATGGTTTCCTCACGGTTCCGATGGACGTCTGATCCCGTAACCCGTTCGGGTGACAGCGCTTCCTAGAATTGGAGTGTTCATCTACATAAAGTGATACAGTCCTATACGATGTAGCAATGCAACTAAAAAGACAGAACTGCTTCAAGTAACAATCAATCAACATGTCATGATATCAACGTGAGCACAAAAATCAACAAAAGAGCAATTTAACGCAATGGTATAACCAAGAAAAGGAAAGATGGTGCAGGCACAGATCATGAAATGAAGATGAAACCAATTCAACAGAAACAAAAGGGAGATGGAGACTAAACAGTGAATGCGAGCAAAACAATAAGCAAACTCAACAACAGATAAAAATCATTAGAGCAATAGAGTACGAGAGAGCAAATGCCGATAACCGACATTCCCCGACGCTCATCGCTCCAAACGTATTGCGGGTATTGCGGGTATCGCAGGTATACCTACCGCTTCGGGGCAAAGCGCTCAAAACAAGCAAACAAAGTTACTCGGGAACACATGCCGTCCCCTCTGCCTCCTCGCCTCATCCAACAATTCTCCACTCCACCACCCATCGTCTGGCGTCGCCGTAACAGCAATAATGTCCCCAGTCTGGAAATCAAACTCTTCCTCAATCGTCGCTTGGTAATCATACAACGCTTTCACTGTGTGATATGATAAAAAGGGTCAGCATTCGGCGATAAGAGACACCATTTTCCTGGGACTGAATAACGAAACGGATCCCGAGCAAGGAATATTCCTTGCATCACGGGCTTGGCGGGAAGAACGCCCACAAAGATGTAAGCAGAAACATGGGGACACCAAGATTCCCGACACTACACCATCCCTGAGCATGTAAATATACTCCACGAAATGCGGAACAATGTGCACCGCAACAGACTGCGGCGAACAAATGCGTGGGAAATTCCGCGAAAGGGTCGCCATTCCACAGCATTGCTCCAAAAAACATAAACATGAAAGACGTCAAGGGACAGATGGAAGGATGCGAACAAGTGAAACGAAGAAAAAAGAAGACAGAAAACCAAAACATCAGAACACGGAACCGAGAGGGCCGACGCACCATAGAACATAATCGCCTGTCCATCCTCCGTTTGCCCAGCCTGTTGCTGCTGTTGCTGCTGGACAAACCGACCCTGCGCCTGCCCATGCACCTGCATCTGTTGCTGCTGCTGCCCCATCATCTGCATCTGAACCTGCGGCGGCGGCGGTACTTGCTGTAACTGAGCTGGCGGCTGCGGACTCGGCGACCTCCCCACAACAACCACCCCCACCGGACTCGCAGCCCTAAATGTCCCACCCCCAGGACCCACACTACCCCTCACAGCCAATGAACTCGAACTCTGACCCTGAACAGACGGATACACTCCATTCCCACTGGGCGTCCTTTGATGTCCATTAACCGCCGCATTAACCGCCGCGTACGCGTTCTGTGGTGGTTGATGATGTGGTGGAGGTGGAGGTGGCTGCTGGTACGCGGCTTGCTGAGCATACTGTCCATGTCCATACATCCCCTGCTGCTGCTGCTGCTGTTGTTGTTGCGGGGCCTGGTACATATTCATCACTTGTGGCGGTGGAGGCGGGGGCGTCACAGGCGAATAAAGAGGCTGTGCAGGGGGCGCCATCGATGAAGGTGAAGCTGTACTTCCACCCGCTCCACCGAGGTAACTCTGTCGTCTTTGTTGTGTTTGCTGCTGCGCTGGCTGTTGTTGTGGTTGGCCACCACCACCATATGATTGCTGATGTGGTTGATGGCCCAAAGGCGTCTGTCCCCTCTGCTGCGCCTGCTGCTGCTGCTGCTGCTGCTGCTGCTGCATCTGGTACCTTTGCGCCATCTCATCATGAGATACTCTCCCACTAGGGTCCAGAGCAATGCCCACAGGGTTTGGGCTCGTCGCACGTACGGGTGTACCCGAAGACGGAGGGGTGATATACGTGCTGTTTCTTCTCGGCTGCGCATGTTGCTGTGGGGGAGGTGGATGCTGGTACGCCTGTTGTGGCGGATGTTGTTGTCCAGGCTGCCCAGCCATACTACCGGTGTTCATGATCTCTCCAGGTCCAGGGCTGGGCCCCCTCGAAGGTGGCTGTGGACTATTACCCCTCGACTGTCCACCATGCGCACCAATCCCTGCATGTCCAGCACTCGGAGGTCTCGCAAGCCCTTGTCCATGCTGACTGCTCACACTCAATGAGGGTCCACGTCCATAGGCACCGCTCGGGCCAGCAGAGGCAGGACTTTGCATGTGCTGCGAAACGAAACTTCCTCTACGACTGTTTGTTCGCGAAATGACTTTCCGCTCGCCAGGTAGACTTTGGTGATAATCCGCCAATACCTCTTGCACGACCTCAGACTCGGGGGGCGCGGTTGTGTTCCTAGGTATCATAAAGTTCGCAGTGGGCGGGTTGGGAGAAGCAGGCCGTGATGCGGCGGGGGGCGGAGCGCCCACGACGAGCTCAGCCGAGTTCCTGTAATCCCTAACACGCTGTGAACCACTGCTAGAAGCACCTGGCGAAGGTGAAGTCGCAGGAGGTGACAGCGACAGCGTCCCGCCAACGGAAAGCGAATCTGCGCCTTTTGTATGACTGGGTCCGGCAGAAGAGCTACCGCTTGGTCCAGCGCCTGTAGCCTGTCCTCTATACGTAGTATTCCGTCTGTTGCTCCCAGAAGCTTGAACCACGTTCTGGAGATCCTCAAGTTGCTTCTGCAGTGGATCAACTCCGTTCTGCTTTGCAGCGGGTGACACCGCCCCGTTCGTCCGGCTGGCCGGTCCGCTCCCACTGGGACCAGCACCTGAATGAACCTGTGGGTCCTTTGATGGATCAGCCCTATAAGCATGGTTGCCGACCTTGATGTACGTATCGGCGGTAGGATCGATAGTTTCAGCGAGGGGGTCGTGTGTGGCAGGTGGGATGCGGTGGGATTGAGAAGATGGAGCCGCATTTGTAGGTCGGCGCTGGAGAGGAACGCTGGAGGATGATGCTCCAGATGATGGCGACGTGCCAGGCATGCCGTTGTAATTCTGGTGGTTCTGAGAAGGTGAAGGAGAGTGCCCGGGTCCACCGCCATTGATGTAGGGCTGTTGTGGTTGTCCACCGTAGGTACTATTCCGTTGAGTCGATAACCGATTCAAGTTGCTAGGTTCTGGGAATGTATCCGCTCTGCGAGTGGGTCCTCCTCCCCCGGCACCACGACCGGCCGTATTGACAGCTTCTTCATCTTGCGAGGGAGGGGGTACGTAGGTGCTATTGCGGTGGAGTTGTAGAGGAACGTCTCTGGCGGAGGAACGAGTGAAATTGGCGAATCGGTAAGTGGGTTGGGAAGCGGATGAGGGTATTGCATCGGGAAGTTGATAATTGACAAAGGCAGGAGGATCAGGAATTTGTGATCCACTCCCGTATACAGTGACGAAGTGTTCGATTTCACGCTCGGTTTCCATCTGTTCCAGGGACACACGAACCCGCTCACACGACTGGAAAAGTCGTGAATACACGTGTTAAAATAAATGCTGAAACGCACCTCGTCGTCCGCCACGCACACCGTTGAAACGAGATTTGCATACGACCACATATTATCCTTCATAAAATCGATCCTTGCCTCCTCTAAATCCTGGCAACCATCACAAAACGCCTTCCAATCCTGTTCCCACTTCTGCACAGTCGTCTCAATAACCCTCGTAAAGTTGGCGAATTCGCGTTCATTCGACTGTACGGTCTGTTTGGCACGCTCTAGTTTCAGCTGGATCTTCTCCCAATCCTTGCCTTGGACAAGGGATGACTGAGCTGTATAGGAGTTGATTTTAATGCAGTCTTGCTCATACTTCTCTCGCGCCTTATCCACGTGGGTTTCCTGAAGCTGTTTCGCCTTGCACTGCTTCTCAATGCTCGCGAGGTACGTTTTCTTATGTTGCATTTGCTTAGCTTGGAAGTCTATTGAGGGTGCTTCGAGTTCTGTGCGGATTTGCTGCGCAAGCGTCAGGTGGAATGTCGCTTGCTTATCAGTCTCATCCCTGATAGTGTCAAGCGAGCGCCGCAGGTCACTATAGACTAGATAGTCAGAATCTTGAAATAATAGAATTGGGGTGAGATGGCGATGTCGGCGTTCACGTAACGCCACTCATGCGTATGAACTGCTAAGCGAGACAATAGGTGATTGTCCCACTTTGGCCGTGGGTAGCCCGAAACGAACCATCCCTACCAAGCTGGCGATTCTCGCCCTCGGAGTGGTAGCATAGTTCTGGGAATATCCCAAGTATATTATAGAAAGATTGCGCGACATACCCGACTTCATCCTTGCCTAGGACAACTTTTCCAAGTTTCGATAATCGTTTCGCATAATCCTCTTCAATTGCAGCACTAATTAGAAAAGCCGACATTGCTGTGAGACCGAATGGCCGCATTGTCATTATACAGCCAATTCTCACCGCTCTTTCCAAAAGTTTCGCAATTCTTCAGTCGTGTGGATGGCGCCTCTCATGCGCCGGGATAGAACATCATAGCCTTGATCCTTGAAACCCCAGAACGAGTTGCAGAAGTCAATAGATCCACGCTGGGCGGTGGGAGAGCCTGTTCTAGCAAATTGTGAGAGAGATGTTGTGGAGGCCTGCCGTCTGGCAGACATTTTAGAGGAGAGAATGGTGGAAAGAGGCAAAAGAGGAGAGGGATGTTTATGGTTACGAACAGCCCTGCACGTGTTGGTTGGAACCCCGTACTGTAACATTTATATTTTTGTGATTTTTCGTCATCGATCCATCTGCCACCCACTCCACCTTAATTAACAGCTTCTCTTGTTCACGGACAGCCCGACACCGGTTGTGAAGTAGCGACGCGTAACAAATAAAAATTCCTTCTAGCCGACTCGAACGACTGACCTCGTCATTACTAGTGACGCGCTCTACCAACTGAGCTAAGAAGGACTTGTTACTTGGAGAAAGAAAATACCATGTGACATTGATTACGACACATTCTGTTATGACGTTCTCGTTCTCAACAGTGACCAAGCCGTCACCACATCCAGCTCTTGCAAGTTGCCACCATGTCTCCTCTCGAGAGACCGAGGTCGCCGAACCGCGAGCCTCGTGCTCCGAGGCAACACCGCGATCGCAGTCCCGACAGGAGCAGGAGCCGCAGCCCACGACGAGACAAACCCCAAGATAGGGGCCGGAGAGTCGAGGAACGAGACAGACGGGATAAACATATTAGGTCGAGATCGAGAGACCGAGAACGACACCACCGAAAATCGCGCTCTCGTTCCCGGTCTCCTCGACAGCGGCGACATGAAACTCGCTCCCAGTCACATTCACGGTCTCGCTCACGCTCAAGAGATCGGAAAGAGAAGCGGAAGAGGAGGAGGTCGCGTTCGGTTTCATCGGGCAGTGATGAGTCGGAAGACGACCGGAAACGACGCAGGAAGGAGAAAAAACACAAGCGAAAAGACAGTAGGGAAAGAAGGAAGGAGCGAAAGAAGGAAAAGAAGGAAAAGAAGGACAAGGTATTCGACATTGATTTACCCATGTTCCATGATCGCTGAGTTATGGTACGCAGAAGAAAAGCAGCAGCTCCTCACACTGGGGCAAATACGGTCTCATTACAGAAGTCGAGTGAGTAATCCCTGGGGTAAACGTTATGTCGTGACGCTGATTGCTGTCAGTCTCTTCACAAAGGGCGCAGAGTTTCATTCATGGCTTGTAGAAGAGCGGAAAGTCAACCCCGAAACACTCTCGAAAGATCAAGAGAGGA
>MU151299.1:0-44901 GCA_015584085.1 Macrolepiota fuliginosa MF-IS2
CCTAGTTCATGATTAGACCACAGCCCGTACGAGACCATCGTGGATACGCACGTTTTTTTCAGCCAACGGGAAACGAGCTCTAGGATATCCAGATCCGAGCGATACGTATCGTCAAAACCAGGCGTGTCTACCAGGACGACCCTGATCTCATCCATGAAAGTGACTCGGACGGCGGTGACCTCACTTGTACACGACTGCAAACTGTGGCCGACGCCTTCATGGCGGCCGGTGGCTGCTTCAATAAGCTGCGGTGAAGATCAGTATCTACTATCGCGAAATTGAGGTGAAGATCCGATTTCTACTAACCGTGCTTTTTCCAGCGCCCGTTGGGCCCATGACACTTATAAATATAGGATGAGATATGAATTCTAGCATCAGATGTCATTGGACGTACGCGATGATAATATCGTTTTTTGTCAAGTCTTCCTTCTCTACGACGTCCACGACCAAATCATGGAAATTTACTCGTTCTTCAAAGGGCTTCCGCTGGTGGCCCCCTGGGCCATTCCGGCCAGAGCCTGTCCCAGATTTCTGCGAGGGATGAATCTTGAACAACGCTCTAGTATGCCAAGAACAATAATTGTCGTACGGGCGAGGTCTTGGAAGGCAGACAGCTGAAATCATTAGTATCAGAAATTACAAGTTCCAGACTGGGTTTGAAGTGCTCACAATCCTGGGAATCTATTCCATATTTTTTTTGGATGAAAAGACAAGGCTTTGACGAACTCGCCGAAAGGAATCAGGTATTTGTTGAACATGGGATGGGGTTTCGTTTCTGAGGGCTGGTTAAACGCTAATCCAGGCTTTTCAATCAGTGAGACAACCCAAGGCTATCCAGGTCCTCGACTTCCACGAGGCGAGGTTGCCATAATACAGCGCTCGGTTTAAATGTTCACACAGGAGCCAGAGGTCGGTAGAGATATCGCGCGACTGCAAAGCATGTCTACAGTTCAAATTTCGGACATGAACGTTCTGATATAAATCGATGAAATGAAAAGACCGCGTTCGGTTCGCTCTATTTCAGGGATGTGAAACACCTCTATAGTGAGGTGACTACCGGGCACGTAGGTAGCGCATGCCGGCGCTAATAAGACGTGGCGGGTGGCCCAATGTGCGAGTGGCGGTGTTATATATGTTAGAGAACTAAACGACTCAACAAGAGCCTTCCTCTAAACAGTCCTTTTGTGGCCTTTGATGGAGACACCCAGGAAGACCAGGTAGAAGTTAGAGGTCACCAGGGCGCTCTCGTCACTTTTAGGTGACTCCACTTCTTAGACCGGGCTAATCAGTTGATAAATGAGATTTCAAATTTACTGTCCTGACTCCGCTTAAAGACTAAACATACAAATATCTTACACACGAAAATCAGAATCAAATAAACGTCCTCCCACATCCACCACAGATAGGACAATTGATGATATCAATAAAGATGTTCATTGTGCCCTTGCCATTGCACCTCCAACACAGATCCCCGCCAATCCTTGGATCGCCAGGTCTATAAATAGTAGCACCTGGCGGAGGAGCACCCATCCCCGGCGTGGCCGTCACTGCAGGCCCTCGGGTGTAATAGGAATCTTGAGGGATGGTATGGTGGTATCCACCAATACTTGCGGGACGGGGTGGGAGTGGCGGTCCCTGGCGACGGGGTGGCCCGCCAATGTGAAGGGGAAGAGGTTTTTGAAGGTTGATGTTCTGGGTGTTTGAGGTGGAGGGTGAAGAAGAGTAGGAGTAGGCTAGAGGTCCAGAAAATGGCTTGCTATACTTTGACCAGCACTTTTTGCATGGTCGGAGGGGGTCGTAATGTTTGTATCCTGTATTATGACCTGTGAGAGATCAGTAATGGTGCCAGGACGGTGGGTAAAATACAGACATACATTTTTCACAAATGTGACCTCTAGGGTAGACCAGAAGCTGTCCACTACGGAGCAATGGCCTACCCGGAACTGGGGTCGTTGTGGGTCCACGCTCTTCAGGTGGGTGCTGTGGAGGGGGTGCATGATTTTGCGACAACTGATGTGATACCGATTGGTGGGCCTCAGTTTCGGGGGAGAGCTCATCGCCAGTACCGGCAGTGTAAAATTCTCTGGCAAACTCAGAGCTCTCTGGAGCGGTTACAGGTGATGTGGAGGGTCGACGCGGTGGGAGAGGAGGTGCGGGAGCAGATGTGGCGCGAGGGTAAGACGAAAGTCCACTAGCCGATTGTCCTGGATATGAAGACCATGGGGCTCCCGTCCTTTGAGGAGAAAGGGAAGATCCATAGGGCCGGCTGTTCATACCAGTTGCATGTCTCTCTAGCTGGGTTGCAAACTGGTCAAACTGGTCTGAAAGTTGTTGCCAGAGGCTTCCTCCACCGCGCCGAGAAGAACCCGTGGGATGGGGAGATAAGAAGGTCGATTGAGCAGGGCGCGATTGCGGCTGGGGCTGAGACTGGTGCGCAGGGGCTTGTTGGAATGGCCTAGATGGACCAACTTCGACAGTTGTTTCTCCCTGGAGAGGATCTGCTCGTGGGGTGTATGGCGGAGGCTCTTCCAAAGGATCATGGTGGGGTAACGCCGGGGCCAGGTTTTCGGGTGCACTGCTCATTACAGGAGGAACAGGCGAAGGGGGTTCCTCTGGTTGTTGCGAAGAAGACCGCCCAGCATTTGAAGTATCCGGTGGGGCAGGTGATACAGCGGGCGCCAACACAGGGGAGGTTATCTGTGAACCTTCACCCAAAGTTTCTGGTAGCTCTGGCGTTCGCAGTTGCGACCTGGGCGGGTGTTCAGTACTCAGCATGATAGTCAGTGGAAGAAATAAGACTGCTCACTCGGATAGTGATATACTGCGGGCCAAGCACTGCAGTGATCTCAGTGTATTATGTACTGACATCAGTGGGAATATGATGCCTTTTCTGTCTTCTCCGCTCCTTGTCATTTTCTTCGTCATGTTCTTGCCGTCTGTCTGTCGTTCTGGTCGTGCTCTTCACTGGACAGCTACGCGCCGGGTCTCTAGAGTCATTACCCCGACAATATCACTATGGCACAATCGAGGCTACGCTACCTCAAAAGGCGATCACGAAAGCGCGTCCATCTCGGATTCCAAGCCGAAGCCAAAGGCAACTACCACTCTGCGGCGATCTGCGTCTGCTTCACTACCTATTCGTGTGAATCCTACCCCTACGCGCAGCGATATTCAACCTGTCTACACGCTCGCAACGGCTGAGCGCTACTTACTATCCCGTCTTCGGACACATCCTGACCTTCCTGCTCGATCACAAGCTTTACACGACTCATGGTGGGTCCCTAAATGGGTCGGGAAGGAAGGAAGAGAAGGCGAAATATTTGTATTCTCAAACGGAAGCTATGTATGTTGGGGACTTGGAGAAGAGGACGCCCTGGCTTTCAAGCAACAGGTTATCGACAAGGCACCTGGATTGCAAGTTGCAGCGCTACGGGAAACAGAGGATGAAGAGCTTGAATTCGTTGTGGATCCCATAGAGTGCGAGCCTTTGGTTTTTGTGAAATGTCTGTCTCAATGTTTTTTTTAAGGCAAACACGTCTGCAGGGAGATCTTATTATTTTGGGTCAAACTTCTCCCCTGAACGAGTCTTCCTTAATGCCCACCAACCTTCCTCCCATGGTTTTCCCTGCGGAGACACTCCTTGCACGATATGCATACTCGCAGGCCCTTTCGCGTTCCACTGCCCTATCTGCCTTGGAGGTGTCTCTAGACGACTATTTGACGTCCATGGCCTTACTCCCTCATTCATTGGAGCAAACTGGAAAACCGGGAATGGGTCGCACTCAACTCATCAAGAAATTGGGTCAACTCATGAAGTTCAGACAGGGCTTAAATCTCAACAGAGAAAATTTCAGCGACGTGCCCGACTTTTACTGGGCTGAACCGGATTTGGAACGTAAGTGCTACTTCGATATCATTGAGTGCATGTGCAAACAACATTCATAGGGCATTTCAAATCGTTGAGCGACGCCTTGGAGGTCAAAGCACGGACAGCCTCTGTCAATGACAAAATCACCTATGCTGCTGAGGTAAAGTAGTTGTTTCCTATTCCTCGATATGCAACTTAAGTGCTCTTTCAAAATTTCAGGCCCAATCTGTCCTTCGACAACTCTTGACAGAGGTAAGGACAATCCTTTACTGACAATTCTCCTTCTCACTGCCCCCGCTCTAGTCCTCGTCACATCGGATGGAGCTCGTCATCATTGCACTTATTGCAGTGGAGGTCGTGATCGTAAGTTATCCTCAACCGTTCGTTCCGGCGCTAGTGTTCATGGGTTCCACAGGCTTTAATTCGCGACGGTCCAGAGCTCTGGCACATGTTATTCGGAAAGGACGAAGAAGAAAAGCCATACCCCGCCTCATAGGTCAAGGCATAAACTATTACCACTCATCTTCAGTTTAATGTATCTTCGGTGTAAAAAACCAACATTCGCTTAGTTCCTCAATGCATCACCTCAACTTACACTAAACAATCAACAGACGCGTCCTCTACCAATAACCTTAGAATGCAGGTATACCGTTTTCGATCTCAGAGGAGAGTTTCGGGTTGGAGATTATTGGAAGTTCTCCTGGGAAGCTGGCGTCCATCAGATCGGCTACCATCCTAGGTCCCAGTATGAGGTTTGATCTCTTGTCAATTAGAGGTGATGCCTCGTACCTCCCAAATACAGTGGTTCCGTTGACATTCAGGTCTACCAGGGGTGAACCAAAATAAATATTAGTGTGTTGAATCATCTCGACTACCGATGCCTCACGAGTATCATCATCAGGAAGCCTGTTCAGTCGATGAGCCGCATCAGGACCGATTGCTTCCACCTGTGAACGAAAATGTCACACTTATTCCCGAAACTTGGTGAAACGTTCTCACATATTGAATGGAAGCGGCATGCAGATCCAGAAGGTGTGTTCCCTGTTGTTGCGCGATCAGAATCGTTTCTAAAAACAAACAAGTACCGTGGTCAGGTTGGAAGAATTGGGACCGAGGCGAGGCCGAGAATATGCTTACGGTCCGCCCAGGGTCCCAGCGTATCCGCAATAGTCCCATCCGCATTGAAACTCCTCCTCGTCAGGCTTGTCACAAGCACCGGCTCTGCCCCCAATCCTCTAACCTGCTTCACCATCTCGGTCAAGTTGGCACCCATTGATTCGGGAGGTGCTATTTTCATATCATTGTGACCGAACTGGATCGTCACCAGCGTGCGCCGGCCTTTCGCGAGTTCCATCCACATCGCTTCGAGTGAGATATCCCAGAATCTGGAAGAGAGGCGCGGGATATCAGATTTTTTTCAGGTGTATCCGGAGTTGCTGGTGGGGCATTGTGGAAATTCTTTTGCGCTCACCCATCGGCCACGAAAGAACCCGTTGTGGCCCCATTCTTTGCTGTGTTGATGCAAGGTGTACCTGCAACGAGAGATGCGATATTGCCCGTGATCTCGGACCCACAAAATCCATTGCCCCATCCCCCACTATTCGGAGTAGTCCTGTATTTTTGTTTCAGCGATTCCGTTGGACCGGAGATCGGGCTCAAGTTACCCATTCGCCGTTGTGCTATCGCCGACGAGGATGAAAGACGTCGGCACAACAGCAGAGAACGCAGCCTTGGCAGCGACAAGTATGAAAAGGGATTTGGCGAGCATTAGCTTCTGTAGTCTGTCATCCAATGCATGACCTCGCTTTTTAAGCAGGTGTATTAAATTGACGGTCCGCTTATGGGGTATCGTCGGCAATATTGGCCTGCGAACTTGTGTTCGATGATGCAAGAAGTCGATAGTATAGCTGGCAGTCGTATTAATATACATATGCCGGCAACACTCGTTAGGTATGCGTTCAGAGATTGAAACACGAATTACAAATTTAGCACTCTTATAGGTAGTAACGATCACCTAAGAAGCACATTGTCAGCAAATAGCTGCCGTGGAACGAATCTTACATCTCACCTATCTGACCCATACCAGGTTCCATGACCCAGACTTTCCTCCCAATACCTCCGGGATTAGTAATTTCATCCTGAACTCCTTCAAGCCACCCCTCCTCCATTTCATCATCAACTGCCGCACAAACAAACTTGACCTCGGGAAACGCATGCCGAAGAACGGATATACCACCGCCACGAGCCACGAGGAATGCCACGAATACGATATGGTCTTCTTTGACGCCATGATCGAGTAGGATGCGGATAGACATAAATGCGGCTGCGCCGGTACCAATCTATTATCGTTGTAGACCACAAGATTAGCTGGGCGGACGACGAAAGTTGAACGTGAACTATCGACTCACTTGGGCATCTAGGAGGAAAACCCATGTGTTCTCTGCGGAGTGTCGGTAGCGTACATGAACCGGGAGCATTACTTGAAGGCACATCGGTTCTCCCGTAGTCAGATCAGATTGAATCAACAAAGAGCCCACGGGTACATCACGAACTACCCGGCGGAAACCTCGTTCGAGAGCTCCACCACTAGAAAGTCAAAATTTTAGCCTATCATTTTCGGCCAGTTGCCCTCGACTTACGACCGCTGAATGCAAACACCGCATATATGCTAGTGAAAATGGTCAATAGGATGCACGTGCTGGTCACAATTGATGATCCTACCGATGCATCAAGTTGCTTGCCATGCGAATCTGCTCCAACTGGTGTTACGACGGTCTTCGGAACATACGGTAAATGTTGAAGTGCATGTTCAAATAGAAGCGTTGATAAACGATCAACGAAGAAGACAAAGTCTTGTCGACTGCATCCCCTATCTCGCAGAATGGTAAGGATACCCTTTCAAGCCATCAGATCTTTAGCCGTTCCAAAGACAATGGTTCGCGATTACCTGGACTTGAGGCGTGTTCGGCAGAACCGTAAGATTAAGGTCCTCGAGGGTAGGAGGTGGGGTCGATGAACCAGAATTTGATTTGATGTACTGATGAGGAATAGCGATCCTCTCACGAAATTGGTTTGAGCGCTCCTGCAGCTGGCGTCTTATATGTGTGCATATAAGCTCGATAGCAACAGCGTTGTTTGAACCGGGGACAATCTATCAGTCATGATGAATACCGACATTCAGCCCAACATTATTCGAAAGCCACTCACAATATCGGCATGCGATGATGTCGGTCGCACAAAATTGTCGTATGAGGGTTTAACAAATCGAAGATATCTATCAAACAAGTTCAGATTGGAAACGGATAGAATAAGGGAGAAAGTTCCTACTGATTCAGAATGCCTTCAACCCCGCGACCACGCTCTTTCACATCTCGTTTGATTCGTCTTGCAAGCATCAAATCCGAATCACACTGCACAAAGATCTAGGTGCTGAATGTGAGGAGCAGGTACAGTTTGAATGCTATTGCTGCGACTCACCTTGAGATCATATAATGCTCGCAATGCTGGATCATGTAGTGCCATTATGCCTTCGGCTAGGCCATAAACTCAAGATCAATTTCACCTGGACGGCCAACGCGTAGCTTACCAATTATGACAGTGGCGCCATATAGATACTTTGTTTCTGCCAAGCGCTGATGCTCAGCAAAGGAGTAAACTGGAATGTTCGATTGCTTGCATTCTTTGAGATCCGCCAGGCACTTCTTAACATCAGCAGGGCTGAATTTCCAGAACCAGGTTGACACCCACAGCAACAAACATTGGCATGTCGATAGCATCAGGATGGTCAAAGTCCAGCATATTAGCATGGGCTAGCGCCAGTTCCTCAGGGGTATGATATTTGTAGAAACTATCCTGTGGCGGCTTTAGTGACCTTTAGTCAACCCATCTTTCAAGAGTGCTCACCTGCGAAAGAATGATAACAGTAGGAATAGATCCCAATGCACGAACGATCTCTCTGGCGACGTGAGTCTGATGTGCGCCAAAATATTGGATCACTACCCCTCGGAACAAGTTCAACCACTGACTTTTCCACTGGCAGAGCCGCCTGGAGCACGGTCAGTTCAGCTTGGACTCGCACGCCGTGACACGTACCAGCAACACCAATCACGAACGCATTTCCGATGTGCTTTCCATCTTCCCCGTACCTGTAGAACCCATGGCCAGTTAAGGCCCGAAATAAGACTGCCACGAAAGGGCATTACCAAGGCGGACGACCATGAGACACCAGCACAGTGTTCTTCTTGGGCTGAAAGAGCTTCAGGTCTTTCCCAGGAGGTATCGGGGAGGTATACATCATCGATGGACCAGTCAGAGCGTGCTTCAGAAAATGGGTCGACATTCCACCGACAATGCCAGTGGAATTGAGAGGATGGAGGATGACCTGAGGCCGAGAGCTGGCATGGCAAGAATAGTAGCTAAACGGACGTAATTGATCAGCCACATGGCCGACATCAATTCGACGTCCAGGGACACAACCGATTTCTTCTCTTAAGTAGCAAGTCCTATTCTCTTCGCCCAAGATCAACCCAGGTCTACAATTGCAGAACGGCTCTTGATAAATTGTTCCTTGGCCGTCTTGCCAAGGACCCTGGATTTCCTACCTAATCAATCTTCAACCTCAAGGCCAGACAATCCTTCCGGCTTCAATTGGAAAGCCTGTGTCTAGCAATGGGGAACATCCTGTCTCCGCTACTGTGAATGAAACTTATATCATCACCTGTGTTGTAAACTGAGGCACAGTCAACGACACCAAGTACATAGCGTCTGTAGTGTGGCAGGGGAATCGGTTTCAATCGGTAGCACTCTCTGCTCCTTGCAACCCAAACCACTCCGGCTGGTGGGTCAGCCGGTATCGCCAATGACTTCTATTAACCGAGAATAATAAATCCATATGTCTTCGCACCGGTTCAACGCGTTCCACCACAGCTTGGTTCCCGCTGTCCAGCGCGATGAACCGCTTTCGGAGAACTTTCAGCCCGCTCCGCCACGCGGGGGGCCTGATCTTGCTTTCGCCTCAACTGGACCTTCATCGCAGAAAATAAAACGCCCTTACGGGGTACCCCCGTGTCCTGTTCGGATATCCTTGACGTCGCAGCTTTTGGCGGTGGACAGAGCCAGATGATCTATCCTCTATGAGGGTTGCCAACGTTTAGTGAAGGATCCCGGAGCTTCTACCTCGGTAGTATCGGAACGCCACACCATCGCCGAGATGGGTGTCGACGGCACCTAAGATTATCATCACAAGTCGTAGCTTCCGTTGGCCCCATCAACTGTTCACTTTACCTCTACACGGCGGTATCCCCAAACTCAATGTTCCGCACTTGATGGAGATGATGCATCAATAGGTTGAGAGGAACTCATATGCGATAAGTGGCCTCCCGTATGTTCTCACCCAAATCGATGTATTATGTATTATTCTCAGGTCGACACAGAGAGGGCCATCAATGTCTAGAAACTTAACATAACTGGTCCTATCTACACGTCATTACCCCTGAACAGCCGTGTGGCCTATGTCCGTAACTACGAAACTTCAGATGGTAACAATCTTGAGGGATTAGCACTGTTCGTCAGAGAGGAATCGCCCACTTCCTGCGCATCTAGTAGCCATCAGATCAATCAAAGCTTGCTGATCTACTTGGGGGTAGATCTTTCTACCATCATGGCTTTTTTAAATCGAAATCCGTGCTGTACCAATACTCAAATTGCTAGTCTAAAATTTCGAAACCCTAGAATGTGGCTGGGTTGGTGACCTAGCTGCGTGGTGTCTTTTTTCCCTGGTAGCCCCGTGCTAAACCAATTAATCTATTGATAAATGTAGGCATCACATGTACCCGATAATATCACCGGGATCTCCGAGATCCATCAAAAACCTACCTAACCTCACATATCCCACTCCGCCCACACATCCACTGGCGGTACGGCAGAGGCTGGTGTCTGCGGGACATATTCAACCGTCTCTACAAGTTCTACAAGCCTGTCAGTGAAGGTTCCATCCCCGTCTCTCTTGTCGCCTCTCATAGCCACCAAGACACGATCGTCTTTATCACTCGTCGAATGACCATTGTACATCAATCGGATGTCTGTTCCTTCGATTACCTGGGCAATCCTCCCTGTAGTAATGTTCCTGACTTCGATAAATTGCGTAGACACCAACAAAACATGGTTTCCACGGTGGGCAAACCCGCTGGCTGGTGCCTCCCATCTGATACATCCACAAGAGCGACTTGGTACTCCTTGTTTGGTAATATAACAGCCGATCACTGAGAGGATTCCGCAGTCAGACAAAAAAACCGAAGTGCGGATCATGAAACGATACCTACAATCATATATCACCAAAAGCTCGCTAGCATCGACGCGAACGAGACCAAGGGGTTTCGCGCCACTAATGCGCTCCTTCAGGATTGACATAGATAGATTGTGCACAGCATCACGTAAATCTGGAATTACCATCACCTCAGATCGGGCGAAACTATCGGGCGGTAATTTACTAATGACTCGTGTTCAAAGGCAGCGGGATGGACATACTTTATTGGATCAGCAATTACAATTCCATCTTGCGTACATATTGCAATCTTCTTGGTTAGTGCATCAACAGAGTATGCATCGCGCGGAACAAATCCTGGCTTGAAGGGGTGATGAGGAATGTGAAAGTATAAAGAACATGGATCCATACCTCGCCACAAGGTTGGAATGATACGGGCGCGTTGTTTGTAACCCGTTTGTTGGCTTCTCTCTCGCTTTGTGCTATAGCTTCCATGACATGAATCGTAAGAGTAGTGCTAAGTCGCCGCTTGCTTGCATATATGACTGGGCTTGGTCAGAAAAAGCTCAAAGATGGGGCGATAAGTCTTACCCATCGCTCTCTCACACATCTGCAAGCATTTGCAGAAGATGATATTGGGGTCACCTTTGTGCAACATCTCCACCGATGCCTCCACCGCCTCGGATGTCGTTTGATTGAGGGCAAAGCGTGCTAACAGGTCCAACGAATACGAGACCAGAGCCGATTCAGAATGAACGATGAATCTGTTAAAGATCTTGTTCCCCAGCGTTTCCAGCGCTGCAATGTACTTCGGGTTTGAATGATGCAGAACTTTCCTAAAGTCTACAAGGGGATGAGTCAGGTAAGCAAAGATATGGATGGAAACGAGTAACGCACTTTCATTGCCTGCGATAGAGATGAAAATACCCTTTGAACATCCCGCGGCAAGAAATTTCCGTCCTGCAAAGCCTTACAAAAGACAGAGTGAATAGGCTGATATATCTGAAAACAAAAGGATTCACAAAAAGGCACAGCCGACGTAAATTTTCCGGTGACTTCCAATGCCGAAGGTGTTACGCTACTTGGAACTCTGAAGAACTTGTTTGACATATCTTGAGGATCAAACCACTGCGTTACTATCAGTATGTGTATTTGAAGGCCACATGAAATCATAATGAACCTTGTTTGAATCCTCTCTCACGCGGTGTACAGAAATTGCTTCCGAGAGCGTGATCCTCCATTTCTGGCGCTGTGCTTCTGATGCAACGTACAAGGTATAGCGCCGAGTAGAACGGCTTGACGCATGGTAAATGGTGAAAGGAAAAACCGGTACCGACTGTGACCACAGGGAGTCTAATAGCCCTCCTTCGTGTCTTTCTTTACGAGTATCGGGCGCATCAGCGAAACTCCCGAGCCGCAAGAATGATAGGTGGATGGGCTACGTGATAATCAGAAGATGAAGATTGCAAAGTGTTACGATCGCTCAGCTTACACGGGATGTGAGATATCGTTTGACAGTGGGGCGGTTCGTTTGCTTCTCCACTCTTGTGAGTAAAACTATCAAGTATGTGAGCATGAAGCCGAAAATACCAATGTATGATCACCGACAATAATTATCCAGCAGGGACACAACGAGATCATTCCATTCGTGAAAACCGGTCTCAGTTCTGACTTTTCTTGCAGCTGAACTTGAATGGATCAGTGTACGGCTATTATCATAAAGATCCATGTCCTGGGGGTACAAGGGTAATCAGAAGACCACCCGGTATCGCTGGACACTAGGATGACTCACGATGATTTCGCCTTTTTGGTACACGAGGCTCTCGCAAAGAGCCCAGAATTTAACCTTGTTTTCGGCGGCTTCAATACCAGGCTGAGTGCTTTTAATACAATCATTAAGAATGCCTAGTATTATGGGTAAAGTCTCCAAATCAGGATGCTCGAAGTCTTTTTCTGTCGACTTCAAACTCTGTTCTAATAGCAGATTCAATCGAGGGAGTCGAGTGACAGGCCGAGATAAGAAGGTGATAAGGTCACGTTTACGGACCCGAGAATCGTTGGAGATCGACTGGACGTATTGCTCGTATAAGCGGTTGCGCTTGAGCTCTCGTCTGTGATATGACTCAGCCAAAGGATAATGCTTGATGTAGGTCTCATAAGCAGCTCGAAACTCGGCTCTAATTGTTGCTTCAAGTAGACTAATTAACGACAAATCCCCAACGCATGGAGCAGAACACTCACTATCGAGTATTACGTCTGCCACGCTCTGTAACAATGGGTGTTGCTCGCGTTGACGAGCGAATAGTGCACTCAGCAAGCGCCGATGGAAGATCAGGATTTCATCAAGATTTCCGAAGACGTTCCTGACGAACTTAGGCAGATTTATTTCGTCGATGACTCGGGTACTCGCAGTGTGGAGACCATCAATGAAAAGCTGCCCAATGAGTCTAAGAATGAGTCAGGTAGTGAGGGCAACCTACTTGTTGCACAAGTTCCAGATCAGAGACGTAGTCACGTTCTCCCTTTATGATTTCGAATATGACAGATTGCCTGTGGACCTCTCTCTTTCCCAGAGCTTCTTGGGCTTCTTCGGGAACGAGTCGATGCCACTCTTGATCTTCATCCCTCAGTGTCCCACTTTGAAAGCGTTGTAAGATATCATCTGAACTAAGACCATCGAGGCGTCAGAGACAAGGATATGGGTTGTGGAAACAACTTGCTTTGCGTTTGGAATACTTGATGATGGTTTCTCCACGTTCTGAGATCGCAGTAATCAGTGTACTCGGTAGATGAGATGTTGAATAATGGCAGACCTCGGGATGATGCTGACTGTTGCCGGGTTGTTGATGAGATGGCGCAGAACCAGGGGATGTGTTTGGACCTCTATGCCGGGGTGGAATCGAGCCTCGAGTTTGGGGCCGGAAGTCACTTCTGCTGTGCCGATGATTAAGGTTCCGTGAGGGTAGGCACAGGTGGGAGGAATCAGATATCGATGGCTGTAGTAATTGCGGTTCGGGGAATACTATAGGCGCATCTGAGGGAAATCTTGAGATTTCAGGACGGTGATAAAGGGACTGATTCGCGGATTGAACACGAGGGCGAGGTACACTCTGAGGATCATCCCATGGTCTCGGGAGGAATGGACTGGTTGAAGGCGAAGGTGGGTCGACACCGATACCTGGAAACGCGTATGCCGGAGGGTCAAAGTTTGAAGGGCGTGGCCTTGGTGGAAGCGAAGGCCTTGGGGGCACCTCCCGTTGGTTCATGGTAAGGAACGTTACACATGATGACCCTGGGAAAGGGACATATAACACCGTTAAGTGAACCATCACTCTCGCTACCCAGTTCCAAAACATTCGACCGTGGCTCAGTGCACGGGCTGACGAATCCGATCTCGCCAAGATCCTATACACAATCCGTCTGAATCTGGTTTCCGCTTAGCACTTGCAATAATAATATCGGGGGACCTCAGCCCGTACCCACGGTCTTACATGGGAGAGCCCGAAAAATCCTACTATCGGTATTGTCCTCGGGCACAGAAGCTGGGTAGCGCTCTATGATCAAGCCAAATGCCCGCGGTTGCTTCGTACCAGTGATCTTCAGTTTCAGGCCACTTGGATAGCCTGCCTCGCAGGTATAGGCCGCTCGAAATCTGTAATTGGCACCTGTCATGATGCAGACGAGAGGACCAATGGAACCCGCAGAAGAGGTGTTACCGCTATTATCTGTCGCTGAGTCAAAGAGCCAAATCACTGCCATTCGGGACTCTCCCAAACAGATAAGTGCGAACCCCTTACAAAATGAAGGCCGGTGGAGGATAAAAGCCAACATGTGTGGAGGTTTTACTCCTCATTCCCTCAACTCATAGACACTCGATTTCATTACACAACATGTGCCACTACCGACAGTAAGTGGCGAATTGCCGATGGTGATTGACGTTACTTACCCTGTACTAGGGTGAACAGAAGATATCGTTGTGGGCATATTGCCGTTCTGGTGCGCGATGATTTACTCTATCGCGTTTCTACTACGTACTCACAAACTCCCGGTGCTGTAGCCCGACGAATTGGTTGGTGCCATATTAATGATAAATTATAACTTTCACTCACAAGTTACCTAGGTTGTTTGCTACACCACCACCTGCAGGTTTAGTCCCAACCATCCTGAGGACTGCAGGCCGCCGAGGTGTCCTCAAACGTGCTGGCAATAGTACGTACCTTTAAGACAACTGTTTGTCGCATACTTTTTCTGATCCGCAACACTTCCAGCCGGTTGTCTCCCCAACAATATAGTGAGTTACGCCTGTTGATATCCAGCAACGGAACTTAAACAGCAATATCTAGCCCTTCACGTTGATGGGAGCTGCCCTGCATGCAGTCACTAATGGCGTACCTAACGCTGAATCTCGTCAAAAAACAGGACCATGCTACACTCTGTCGCAACGATCTGTTTGATGTGCACTTGTATTTTCTTATTTAACTTTATCATATTGGTTTGGCGCCCGGGTTTATTTATTTGACCTTTGTTACAGAGATTTCTTTTAATCTCTACTATTATATATAAACCATGTTTAATACTATAATTCATATGGCTTTGAAGCTATTTCGTTTTTAATTCCGTCCCTCGTGGCAGTTCATGAGCAGCGTATATTATAAGAACATCCGTATTTATTGAGTCATAGGACTGACAGCATCTGTAGTCTACCACAGACCGGCAAACAGTTGCTGCTGAAGCGAAGGAACAGTATCTTGTCAAAAATTTGCCAGATTGCTCATCTAGTCAACACCAACATGTTCTAGTGTTACCTCGATACCATCGCTAATCTATTCGCGCTTGTTGGGCTATTCTTCGTCGTAATCCTTTATTAGACCGTGTCAGATATGCTGTGACGAAGTGGACCGGACATTGCGCCACATATGATCCGTTATATTAATTTTGCGCGCTCACAGTATTTGCTTAGGCTGTTGAAGTACGCCATGAGTCAGCCTCAGCCTCAGCCTTTGTCATTTAAAATATGGAAGGGGCGCCCAACTTCAAATCGCACCCGGGAGCCCGAGTCACGGGTTGCGTTATACACGAGTCAGCGGTCTCATAGAGTGTTGCGGTACACTACAAAGCTAGAACAGTTTCGGAGCACGTCAAACACGGATCAGACCAGGCGGTGCCCCCAAGTAAGAGAATTTGGTGATGTGATTTGTTAATCTGTGCAAAAGGTACTACAACGCAGGATTGCATCTTTCTACACCGACAGGAGGATAAAAAATCTGATGGGTCAGTCGGGTAATCTATTAATAGACAATACAATAGATAGGTTATCCGATGACAAGAAGAACGTCCGGGATCCAAGGCGTTATCATCGTAGTGGTCCGTGGTGTACCTCGTCCGCTCCCCAACTCGATATGATCAGAAAATTGGTCAGAAACAAACTGTCCCAGAGAGTACGATGTTTAGTTCGCTGAGGAATTTCTGTTGGTACGGCAACTGCTCACTGGCATTTAAAGACAATCAGTGTTGGTCAGCCATTTTGAAAGTAGCAGTGTGCAGAACATGATGTAAAATGAAAAAGGAACAGTGGCAGATTGAGGTTGTCCTGAATGCTGGCTCGCAACAGTTGGTGACTTGCCGAGGCAGAGCCCCGGGGATCACACGGATCATTAATCATTCCCATTCCATATTTCAAAATACTTATCAACAATGTCAGAAAGTCTATCTACGAAGGATATGCTACAATTAGGGTGGTGGGAATACAGGGAAATAATATAGGCGTCGGCTCTATTCAGAAGGGGTCAGAGGGAGGGGCTGGGCATGAGGCTAGGATCCCGGGGAGATTTGAACCTAAATCTCGTCAGATAAGATTCATCAAGCTGAAACGTGTCCGGAATGCATACCTGGATAAAACCAGAATGAAACGGCAACTATGATGTAGAGGCCTTACATTTTCTCAGTGAACATGTAATTGATTCGGCAGTATGCGTAACTTACAGATAAGGATAACGCCTTCGAGCCAGTTTGATTTCCCATCTGCCACGACGTAACTCATGATTTGAACTGGGGTGATGCCACCGTTAGTAATTTGGGTTGCGGTCAGCGGCAGTTTCCATACCTGAGAGGTAAAGAACCTTCCGGGAACTGAGCTTAGCTTGTACAGTAAGGAGATGGGAAGGTGGCTCACAAGAGACTGAAATGGGTCTAGTAGAAGTGATAGTGGTTTGTGGGTTATCCAACCTAGTATTACCATGAAACTATGTTCCATGAGTATCGCGTATCAACTATCAGGTGAAGGCTGCGTACGGAAAGACGAAAAGAGCGGTTTGCTAAATGGGAACCATCAGGGGTGGACAGCGTGAATGCAAAGTAACACACTTACGATGCTTGAGCCAACGGCAACACTCACACTGAGGGTTAATTCATCTCGAACAGACACGTTGATGGCGGTTATGCATTCTTTTAAGGGTCTCAACATTACAATATCTTCTGTTCGGATTCGACACACCTGCGATCGCTGAAACACTCGGAAGTACAATCAATCCAATCCACTCTTTGCTAACTGTGGAAGAGATGCCATCCATGGATTCGACTAACGATTCCGCAGTGACAGCGACGGCCTAAACAGTTTATGACTAACATGGAAACTGGAGAGTTGCGGGTTACTCACGATCGTGACAATGAGCATGAGGCATAACGTGAGTGGCCAACTCAGTTGAGGTTCTTGTAGAATAAGAGTCGATCGACGGTCTCGATTATCCTCACGGGCCAGAACTTGTGAGATGTCCTCGAAAGACATCGCGGCATCAGGGACGGTGATGTCACTCGATTGACTGCTCATGAATGTTTCTTCACGAGTGAGAGGGACACCCGATTGGTTGACAAGCCGTACTGTTGAAGTTCCAGGAAGGTCCTCGGTTACGTTGTCGCGAACATCCGGTAAGGTGTTGAGGGTGATTGAAGAATCATACACGGAAAACTGTGAATGAGGATAGGGGCGTCGTATTGGAGAAGTCTCGGCTTTCGAGGTGGCATGAGCGGTGGTCTTGGAAAGATCGAGTACGGAGAAAGAGGTCGCGATGCGTTTCCCAGCATTCCTGAAGAGGTTTGCAGTCCCCTTACGAACCTTGGCCGGCATTTGAACAGGTAAACGCTGGCTCTTCTTATTGTGCTCATCGTGATAGAGATGTGAGTGTGACCACAGCTGGAAAACGAGGTATGCGCAGTAGACTAGAGCAATCACACTGTTAGACCAAGTCCTCAACGTCGGGCCACCACGCGACGCACTGAACAGCAATACAATTGAAACCTGTTTGGTTGATACATGAATATTAGATTGGTTGAAATAGTGAAAGACATACCCCATGACTCATATGAAGAATATTTTTTCCTTGCTGAAGCGGTAGGTCATTTTTATCCCTGTCCAGGGTGAAATGGTAGGCAGCAGGAAGGAGAATGGCACCAACACTAATACTCATCAAGGAAGAGTGCATCTGGGTGGCGGCTATGCTACGTTAGTTTACGATATCATGGCATCACTGATGTGACTTACTCGCGTCAAATCCTTGTTCGGAGAAGCGCATTCCACCAGCGAAGAAGCACAAACCAAGAACAAATACTGGTGAGCCATTTTTAGTTGACGTTTATATTAGTTTCGCTGTGACGTACATAGCTTGCTCAAAATGGAGCCAACAACTATCAAAGGTATCTCAGCCACGAAGCGACTAGAGGGACTGAATACCTACGGGCAGATTGTACAACACGTAATTCACATTGTCGTAGGGCGCTGATCTAAATTGATGATGAACCGTGTCCATTAGCGAGATGAGACAATACAAGACGCACGGCAACGACTATCTCAACCCTTGACGGTGGTCAAATATTTGTTTGAAGGAAGAAAAACGGAACGTACATGTTACTCTATGTAAATTAGTGGCTTTGTCTTCTCGGGTGTAGAAGTCATCACGTACCATACTGGCATTCAGCAGTCCCGTTTTATTCCCGCCTATTCTGATCGACAATTCCCGCGTGCATAGATCATGAAGCTTAAATAGATTTAGCATATTTATAGAAATAGTTGGGCGGGCAGTCTAACCTTGACAAGGGGAATTAGAGATAGGACGCATACTTGCACCTTCGTCAGCAAATGGGGGTATACATACGCTTTCTTCGGCGATGCTTACATGCGAAAATTGCACTGTGGGCCTCCTCTACAGTGAGAGCAACGGTCCACTGTTTATGAAAACAAAACCCTGTTAGCAAGCGGAACGGGGCTGGTCTTGCAAGAATTGACTGACTGATATTGGGATGAAGACAAGGAGTAGATTGAGCCCTGTTGGTCCTGGGTTGAAGTAGGGAGACAATATATCATGCATATAGCCACTCACAAGAATGAAAGGCGACAATACGCCAGCCCTTGAACATCCTTGCCCATCTTCGGGGTGGTCTTTGTAATGAGGAGTCCGAAGGTGGAGGAAAGAATGACGGGAGTTGGCCGCTCGGGTTGGTGTTGGTGGGTCCTTGGAGAATAAAGGGCCGTAAGTTTGAACCAGACTGCCGCTGTGTTTCGGTGGTGCGTGCTGTATGGAGGTTGCTGGGGGTTTCTGCTGCCATTATGAAGGGGTAGTCTGTCTTTGTCGTCGAAGCCAAGGTCATCAGGTTAAGGGAGAGATGGCATGCAACAGGTTAGGATATAATAGGGAGAACAAGCGAGTAGCGGGGTGAACGGAGGAATGCAACAAAGTGAGGACTGTGCTAGTAACGGCATACATGCTGGCACTGATCGCAAAAAATGAGGTTTCTGGCTCTGGAGCCCTTCGTCGGCCATTCTGAAACGGTGTGAAATCATGCTTACCCGTTATGGACAAGGCTATTGCCTCACCATCGACCGCAGTTGATGGGTGATGGTGGTGAGCGACTAGCGCTTAGGTAGTGGCCGCCAGTGGAGTCAATTTTCGTTGTTCGCTTATTTTCATTGAAAAAAAACCACATTCGTAATGTTCCAGTGAAGTTGCCTTTCCTGTAGGGATAATCTTTGTCCAGGCCGATGAGTTGCGGATTCGTGGCGGATATAAACCGCCGTTCGGGACTCGGCATAAAGGGGCGTTGTGATAAAGCTTCAGAAGTTGAATTTCAATTTGAATAATCACGATCACGTGGTACAAATTTGTCTAACGCGTTCGCGTTCGTGTCGGAGTGATCTTAGCTCTGTGCCCACCGCCGCGATTCCTCAGCTCCCAATTTTGCGTGCATATGGCGACCGCAGAGTGCAGGGCTGATGCAAGATATACTATTTCCGCTGTCTTATCTTCTTTGAATCGCGCTCAGCTTGAAGGTATGTATCATTTCGCCATCCTGACGAGTTTCGATGACCTATTGGCAGCTGTTCAACATTCTCCATCGGTGCCATTACAGATTCTGGCTGGTCCAGGGAGTGGGAAAACCAAGGCGTGTCTAGACCGCTAAAGGCGTACCCGGTTGCTCATAATATTATAGGTCTTGATTTCTCGGATCGCCCACCTCATCCTTCACTATTCGGTCCCTCCAGAGTCTATATGCGCCGTTACCTTTACCAACAAGGCCGCAAATGAGATGCGCCAACGGCTAAACCAACTCCTCGGCGAACAATATACGTGTCAAATCAAAATGGGGACATTCCATGCCCTGTGTGCTTTATTCTTGCGGAAGTATGCCAATGTCATTGGCCTGGAGCGGAATTTCACCGTATGTGATTCCGAAGAGAGGTATGACCTTTTTACCTTGGTAAATGCGCATACACTCACTTATAACAGCAAAAAGCTGGTATCGGGCCTTCTAAAACTCTTCAAGGATGATCTTGCGACAAGGGATATCATTCTGAAAGAATCGACAGTTTTATCAATGATATCCAAAGCGAAGGCACGCGGCCTTAATGCTACAATAATGCAAAAAGAATGCAAGGCAAACAAGTCGCCGATCCCTTCAACTATTGATCACATCAATGCCGTCGTTTCGGACATTTACGAGAGTTATGAGAAGACCCTGAGGCAGACAAACTCCCTGGATTTTGACGACCTTTTACTCTTCGGAGTAAAGCTTTTTCGAAACCATTCGAAAGCGGTTGACTGGTGTCACCATGTTTTGGTAGACGAATTGTATGTTCCTATTCCTTCACCCAAGAGGTATCTGATGTATTTTAAGTCAAGATACTAATGTGACTCAATACGAGCTAATGCACGAGCTGGCCGTTCGCAAATGTGTTACCGTGGTCGGTGATCCTGATCAGTCCAGTAATCAGTTCAATTGAACTCAAGACATCGCTCTCACCTATGTATAGTTTATGGGTGGCGGTCGGCTGAGGTTGAGAATCTTTCCAGAATGCAAAAAGGTAGGTGTTTAACACCTTTTTGATCAGAAAGCTGTTGTATGCTCATATATCCCAGATTATCCCCAGACGAAGGAAATTTTTCTTGAAGAGAACTACCGATCCACCGGCTCAATACTGAACGCGAGCCTGGCCATAGTCACTCAAGGTAGTGATCAACTCTCGAAAAAAAACGACAGGCGCACTAATGCCTCCAGATAAAAATCGTATACAGAAATCGTTGTTCACTTCTCACCCATTAGGGAGCGTACCAGTTCTTCACTCTTCAATATCGGAGCAAGACGAAGCAACAAAAATTGCCATTGAAATCAAGCGTGCCATCGCATATACCGGCGGTCTCCTCAACTACGGAGACTTCGCCATTCTTTGTAAGTGTTCGGGCTGTATTGTATAGTCCCAACCTCATGTAATTCTGGCATGGCAGTGCGATTTACTGCCCTTTCTCGTACCCTTGAAGGTGCCCTTCAAAAGGAAGGAATCCGCAGTCGTGTCCTAGGTGGACACAAATTTTTTGAGCGTTTAGAAGTTAGTGATAGCGCTTAGCTATTTTGGTCGGGAGTAACGTTGCTTTCTCAGATAAAAGATTTACTTGCCTATCTTCAGCTTATCGACAACCCAGAGTATGACCCTGCTTTCTTACGCATCGCCAATGTTCCAAGTCGCGGGGTTGGAGAGAAGGTTGGTATTAATTTCCGTTTGGACTACTTTCTCGCTCAAATCTCGTAGACCTTAGACGAACTTTCTGCCAAAGCACGGGGAAAGAAGTTGTCAATGTTGGCTTTTATCGAAAAGATCTGTGATAACCATATCCCCGATATCAAACCTCCAATCAAACGAAAGCTGGGGGATTTTGTCAAAGTAATGCTGCGACTCAAGAGATCGGCTTCCGAAGTACGGAATCTGAATTATCACTCGTCCTACGAAAACTGAATCTTCCTTAGGGCGCAACACCCCCAGAGCTCATTCGCCAATTGCTTCAGCAGATAGACTACGAGAACCACTTGAAGAGAACGCAAACTGACTGGGAGACGCGTTGGGAGAACGTACAGGAATTAATAACCTTCTCAAGTGAAGCCAATGCAACTGATCCTTCAATCGTCGAGGAGGAAGAAGAGGAGCGGTATGTTTCATCTCCCATCCCAAGACGCGAATCTTATGGACCATCAGTCCGACTCCTCTTCGTTTGTTTCTGCAAGCATCGATGCTGTCATCTGAAGGGGATAGCCAGAATGAGGAGAATAATAAGGAGGTTCGCCAACGTTAGCTACCAACAAAGCCTCCACTGAGATCTGAGTTTGGTCAGAAAGTAACGATTGTCACTTGCCATGCTGCGAAAGGTTTGGAATGGCCTGTGGTGTTCGTTCCCTCCGGTAAGTATTTCGCTTGGGTGACACCACGCCTTGTTGATATGTTGTTAGTGGAAGATGGGACCTTTCCTTTCTATAGGACAGAAGATGTGGAGGAGGAGAGGTCAGTGATTCCGAACTCATGCTGACTTTTGGGAGCTAATGTATTCACTAGACGACTGCTTTATGTGGCTTGTACCCGCGCACAGTGTCTCCTATATTTGTCATATGCGAAGAAGAGAAAGGTTGCTGGCGAGACAAAAAATAAAGTCCTGTCGCCTTTTATTTCTACTGTCAAGAGCGAAAGTCAGGTGTGTCATGCGCACACTAGAATCATGCCTCCGAATCTCACAAATGCGGTTCCGCCAGCCATTATTCACGGATGTAATGCCTCAGCTCGACCCTGCGCAATGTCAAGAACTAGCGCACATACTAGGGCGTCCTGAACCTGATCATGGGGAGGTACAACGTCAGGTTGCTCAGTAGTATGTGATGACCAACCCATTATTGACTACAGCACTGACCTCAGTGTATGACGACAGTTATCAGAAGTATGGGAATTGGGTTCTCTGTGACGTCAGTCAACAAGACCGGGTGTCGCAGTCGTGGGCAACCGAAGTCCAACAATACCAGCCGCAAATTCGCCATCAAGCTCCATTCATCCCCTTGGGCTTTGTTTCGTCTAGTCAGATCATGAGCCCCAATCACAATGGTTCTGCCCGGAGTCCTGCAACCATGACGCATACTGCCCCTGCAATCAACATAAGTCCTGAGACTACCGCGCCCCGTGGTTCGACGAGGCCTTACCAAACGAAGCCTTCCGTATTAGCAACACCATTGCCTATTCAATCGGTTCCGAGAAGACAACATCAAGTCATAGCCCAAGCATGCCAAGTCGATGGATCAGGAGAGGTTCAGCCCGTCCGTGTCGAGATTAAATCGGTGGGAGCAACTCAGAACAAACCTGTGGAACCGATCGTCTCCATTGGGACCAAGAGACGCCTTGGGATGGGTCGATGCACCACTGGTTATGCCAACAAGAAGTTCAAGCCCCCTACGTGAAGGACGTCATATCCTAATGATAGTACCATAATTGATGTAATGTCTCATAGTGTACACTTAATGATGCCGTTTTCAGTAATGATACATATTTGACAACACTAATGAAGCCCGTGGAAAGAAAATCTGTCAGCGATGAGAACGCAGAAAGGAGATCAGAAGTTGAACACGATCAGAAGTCTGGGTACACCAATGTCCGCAGCACCGCCATGACGGTGATTGGAAGTCTAACATGCGAGATGACTTATGGCAAAATGCCTATCTTATGCCAATATGAAGCTGATGAAAGACTCACAAAGCACAGATGTAGATGTAAGCATGCGCAAAGGCCCGAAGTCAAGGGGGAAAGGAAAAGAAAGAAAGAAAAATGCTTTTTATGAAACCTGGTATATCACGTGATAGTCGATCGAAAAGGGAAGAAGGGCCCAGTTGTAGGATGATGACGCCGGGCCTCATGTTAGCGGCGAGGCGAAGACACGAGAACGCAAGACGGTTGATCCGAGTCCCAGAAACTGTCCTGCTCAATGCGGTGCCCCATTACAAAAACCAGTCTCCCGATTATCACGATGCTGAATGATCGGCACACTTGAACCACCCCTCACTTCAGGCTGAACGCCCTTCTTATCCTTAATCACTCGTGTTCGCCATCCCGCTTCCTCGCCGACACGGTGAACGTGCCGGAGTCTTTGTCCTCGTGAGCGACATTAAATGTTCTTTGAGAATTAGCTCTGATTGCTTTATGAACAGCTGCAGGGCATCAATTGACATCAATCACAGCCCGCCCGTCGACTCGTTTCCATCTTTACGCACAGGCTCATACGTCCTTACCTCCGAGCTGCACATTCAATCGCGTAATTGGCCAAAGGCACAAATGCCCGCTCATGGATACAACCGTAAAGATTTGAACGTGAACACTAGCCCAGGGGCTTCTGCTGTATCCCCTAGTCGTCTACCACAGGATAAATCAGCATTCCTGCCACCGGCCACTCCCGCTGTCACTGGCATCGACTACCCTTCCCGCGCCAACACCTCTGCAGAACAAGACTCCCGCAGGTTCCATTACCAACCTGCTTCGAGCACTATGTCTTCGCACCACTACCCGCAAACTAACAACCGACTTTACAGCCTTCCCAACACTGTTGGATCTGCCATTGACGACAAAACCGACCCCCCTGCCAACACTGTGTCGCTGGACGACGTGTGGAGTGCAATAAGGCAGAAGAAGGAACGTCAGATGGCAAAGGAGAAGCCGAAGGTCCAATCTCTCGAAGAGGTCAACCCAGAATTGCTGGCCTCGGGAGGGACCCAAGACGAGGGACCAAGTGTCGCTATTCCCGTGTTGGAATCTCACATGTCACCAACAAAGTCAATCAAGAAACAGAAGTCCATGTATGTACCTCCCCAATCATAACTTTGTACTGCTGATTGTATTAAAGAGTCGCTCGCTCAATTCATTAGATCTACCCTCCGTGAGTCGGGAGATGGAAGATCTATCGTCGCAACGTACGAGATGCCCCAGGAAGTTGAGAAGCAGGACGTCCACATCAGCTTCCAACGCAATCGTTTGGTTGTAACGTGGGTCACCGTGGAGATGATTGAGTGTGAAGAGGAGGATGGTGTTGTTTATCGAGAGCGATATGAACGCTCTCATCATCGAACGATTCCGCTCCCAGAGGGGACAAAGGTTTGCCCTTTCACTTGCAACCTCTCGTACTGCTCCTGACCCTACCTTCTAGTTCGAGGAGGTCCAAGCCATCATGAACGGTCGCCGTCTGTCTTTGCGATATCCCAACATGCGCTGCCTTCGGGTCGAACCGCGGTCAAGATCTGGCAATTCTTAGCTGTTCAGACAAGTCTTCTGTACGTATATATCAGTTTAATTGTAACATTATAGAGTATCGAAATGCTATCATGTTTGTCGGTGTTCGTTACAAAGAGCATATAAAAAGCTGGCATGGGTGGGCTCCGGCATCACGTACAACGTATGCAAGCGGCGATGGTCGGAACAGGTCTTGATGGTCACTGGTCTCTTGTTTGAGCAGGTAGGGTTGATCGCGATATGCCTAAGTTGCGGTGCGAGTTTTCATACCAATCGCCGATGGAGTTTATGACCTGAGCGTGGATTGACAAGAGAAGAAGATTCGAAGTCGGAAGTGGAGCAGAGTACAATGGAACAGTCCACCCAACATCAATGTCAACCAATGTGCTGGTCGACGATGTTTGAACAGTCATGACGGCGGAAGATTCCATGGCTTCCGACCAGGGACAACAGAAATAGGGAGCACAGACAAAGATCATCATCTACGTTTCGAAGGCTTCTCACTGGGTATCGAATGTGGGCGTTGTCCACTCTCCGTGGCAGGAAACCGATCATGAAGACCTTGAAGGTTGGACAAGAAAATATCGAACAGTGAAGGGAGGGGCTGTAGTGGTCCACCATGGCAGTTTGTAGGAGGCTTTGTTTGTAAATTTTGCGAATAAAAAAAGTGCGACCTAGTATGTGAGTTAGTCCCGTCGGGTCACTTCGGGAGCCTGCGGATAAGAAACAGACGGTGATTTCTCTGCCTCTAACGGAGATGTGATAGTCGGGCTGATAGGATTAGTCCGAGACCCTTGGGGGCATAACAGCATGTCTTTGGTTCTTTCTTTGCTTTGAGAACGAGGTGTGGTGGATGCCTGTCGGCTGTATGCAGCGTGAGTCATTCCTAGACTGCCGATCCATCAAAATCACCTTTCGATGGAAGGCGAGAACATAGCCTTATATGCGCTCTCAGCTTGGGAAAGAGGTACAAAGTCCAAAGAACTCGATATCCGCTGCCGACCTCCCCCGTAACTTGGAAGTCTTTTCTGGATCTTTTGGTCGCCGCCGTGGACTTGCTGATCTTTTGGTTCCAGAATAGTTTGCCAACGGGTCACAGGGAATCTGACGCTGTTCGAATTGCTTGAGTGGGAGAAGCATGAAATTGGGAGTGTGTTTCTTTTCGCAACACCGATTGCGACAGTGCCCCGTTCGCGCCGCTTTAGCGATGGAGAGGATATTGGTTCGAAGCGCAGCGGAGGCTTTGACGCTGGTGTGTTTCTGGATTGGATGAGGGTAAGGATCGGGTCGACATGAGAAGCTATTGCAGCTTCATATATGCGCCTTCCAAAGGGCCTTCTATTTCTGTGTTTGCGAGTTACCTTTGGCGTCTCGTCGGTCGACTGGTCAGAAGACCCTTCGGAGCGTTGCGGGGACGAACCATGCCTCGAATTTTGAACCCTCATTATTTTTCGGGAACGCAGCTGAAGGGTGCTGGCGGTAGAATAGGTATAAGGTCCATATTTATTACCGGCCTTGAAGGAATTTTGAGGCACCACCCTCTTTTTCTGGTCTGGTCGGGGCTGCACATCACAATCCTCTGTTGCTTGTATGCGCAGGAAGCTGTCAACCGTCACTACCTCGGGAGAGCTAGATCTGTGAGCAGAAACGAGTTTGATGAAGACGTGAATAAACATGGGTAACCTGGGATTATGATACCTGACCCTGTCAACGATCGAAGACCCCGTGGTAGATTTTGTGGTAATTGACGAGGTACCAACTCCGCTGAGAGCTTCTAGTCGCTTTGTTTTCGGATTCTGACTCGCCTCGCCTTTATATATGTAATAGCCAATGGAAGGATCTATGGCTCTTCGGCGCCGCTTTCTGGCTACCTGAGCAGTAAGAACGGCGCAGGAGAAATCAATATTGGTAGCTTGGACAACAAGGATAGAGCTTCCAAGCTACACGCACGAGTTCACTCATCATATCAAAAAGCCAATTGACCGACGCATAGAGGCTGTCAGATCATTGAGAGGAAGAGATTGGGTAGATGTTACGAAAAAGGGTTAGGGTGTTTTGCTGCAATATTAACATTCAATATCCATCAATTATCCCACGCTACTTGTGTATCAACGCATCAGACATGATGTATGATGTATATAATTACCTGGCGGTGGGCATGGTAGAAACTTCGAAAGGTAGCTAGCTGACCACAGTCGTACCACAAAAATCCATGGATAACCACCAAACTATCATGCATATGATGCACCAGCCCCGCAGACGTTTAATCTTTGAACCTGAAGGGTGTCCTGCAAGGAAAACACAACATAATAGATACAAGCAGGAGTTCGGAAGTTCGGGGGTTCGGGGGTTCGGGGGTTCGGGGGTTCGGGATCCCGGATCATCGATACATCGATCAATATATACACCATTTTCCTTGTCTGTCACTCCCAGATTGTGCCCTCCTATACTCCACTCGGCCACCGTAGTATGTGCAACCCCCAACGTGTCCTGTTCCGATCGAGTCGACAAACCCTATTTTTCGGCCCTCTTTGGACCTGACTCGCGGGCTTGGGGGACGCCCAGGTACCGTTTCCCTCTCTCTCGTACGCATCACAGCCTGTCATCTATCGTGGGCTTGACGAGAGTACAACAAGGGAACAAGGAAGTCAGGATGTTCTGATATACAAGATTACGCTAAAGATAAAATGAATAGAAGCCTCCGGGGGTCATTTCAGTCATCTGAGCCGGGAATGAGCATTCTTCCGCGATGCTGGGAACAGGTGCTGCGCGTCTAACAAAGTACACACTGTATTCCGTAATTATCATAAGGTACGCTTCTACAACCTACTGATCCCGGCTTGGCCAGTTCCCCACTCTGCTAGCGAAGTACTTCTCATTGTTAGTTTCGTTCTCGCCGAGAAGGTCGAAAACAGCTAGGCATCATACCATTCTCACACCGGCTGGGTTGGGGGGTTATCCTCAAGCAGCAGTCTGCTGCGAGGTGGTGTTACGACCTATTAAATACAATTGGAACTCAATAGTTGCGGTCGACGAGGCCCGTCTGTTGATTAACAAATTGTGTCAAGTTGACATTAATAGACACTTGACCATCAAGGCTGTAACCTCATCATAAAGACGCCCATTCTGGGGTTTATATCGGTCTCTACATGGCAGTTAGCTTCCTTCGGCTCCATCCCCATCTCACCACCCCCTTAGTGAAGCGACTTTATATCCCACCGTCTCTCTGCTCACCATGGCGGGTCTTCCTGGATATCTTATTGCATACGATGTACTATCGTTTGCGTCAGCCCTCCTTATCGCACTTACCATCTTGACCGTCATCTTATCAAAACAATTATACAGAGGGAAAGGGTGGTTTGGGCTGATGTCCTGTTGGTTGGTGTACTCCATTTCCTACGGCCTCCTGGTCGGAAGGCAGATAGGGGCGGAACCAAGTTTTTCCCACTGTTTCGCGCAAACTGTATTCATCTATGCCGCACCTCCACTGTAAGTGGTTATAATAAGAATATATGTGCCTATGGTATTAATCCCTTGCTTTAGAGTGGGAGTAGGTACATTGTGCTTCTACCTCGATGTGAGTCGATGAATGAGGAAGTAAGAAGGAAAGATTCATATCGGACTCTCATAGTTCTACCTCGGGAGCTGCTGGGACCCGTCTCGCCGTTGTTCGTTGCGACCAGCGATTTCATGGCTGGTAAGTAACCTTCTTACTTTTCCTGTGCTCGAATTTCAGCTCATAGACTCGCAGCTCCTCGCTTTACCGTGGATGGTCCACATCGCAATAGATCTTGAAGTAGTGATCGTGAGTGTACTTCTCATGCTGCGTTGCTGGTTCTGACTCCCTCGGGCTCAGGTGGCTGTTCGGAGTAATGCTGACCCTGTTGTTGAGAGAATTGAATCCAACCTCTATTGTCATCTTCAAGATAACAGTGTTCCGTGCGCCCATCCTTTGCCTATCACTTTTAAATCACTGACGCCTCCGTAACGCTCTAGAGGAATGTTGAATGCTGCCCTCGTGGTTCTCTCCATGGTTTTGCTGATACCACTGGAAGGTATGGAATTCACAGGATCTTCTCGGTGTTCTCCGCCGACCGTGTTGCCTCAGTTTGGACAGGTATACAGCTATATCGGAGTAGAAGCATACGCTCGGGAGCGGACTTCCGGCAGTACTTGTCAGTCTATATACGGATTGCGGCATGTACCATTGTCGCATCTGTTGCTTTCGGGTTTGTGACCTATCTATTTCTTTTCGAGACCAAATTCATCAACGAGTGTAGACTCAGTGCGATTACGCTGGTGGATGTGAAATCGGACAGCCTAGTTCAGGACCTTAGCTTCCCATGTCGTGAGTCATTTCCTGTCGATGTAGTGAGCTCTCGATAGTCTAAACTGGTTTCCACAGTATCTATGGCAGTTTCTCTTATCTTCGCTTCACAACAGGTATGATCCTATAACCCCTACGCGATTACAAAGCCTAACCTCACGAATACGTCCAGGACTTATTAAATGTTTGGTTTTGTCGCAGGGCGAAGAAGTCAACCTACTCATTTGTACGTTCTGTCGACCGGTCGTTGCCCGAGGAACCAAAAACTTTCCAACATAAATCCGACATGGGTTCGGAATCTTCTAAGTATAGCGAGCAAACACTCTATCCTTCATGAGGGCGGAGACTATCGCTATGGATTTGCGCCTGCTGGCGTGATGTAACAATGTTGCATTTCGAAAACTAGACGTAGAAAAGAGTTACTAGTGTGAGCGGCACCTACTCGTGGGACATACTTAGTGTATCATTATTGGATAGGGGGTACAGTTATTTCGGTGTAATAGTAACAGAAAACTGGTTGAATATTCTAGTAGGTAGTTATACGCAGACATTTGTGCTCGCATCAACCCTCCGATCCGTCAAGAAGCGGTGTTAGCCTTGGCAGTTCTCCAGATCCCCAAGAATCCAGCGTCTCGTGATTTGATTGCCTTGCTGTGGACAGCTCTGGTGTGTCAAAAGTCAAGGAAGTCCCACCGTCAAGCGAGTCGAACTTGATCATCATGCATCATGACTTGACAAGAGGAGGTTCTTCAGATCAATCCGACAAGATATGGTTCTTTTCCGTGATTCTCGTGAAGAGACTATCAGCAGTAAGCCAGATATCGAGGTGTGCAAGTATCTGCGTGTCATTTACCAGTGTGGTTTCTGGCGGCAATCATTATTCGAGGTACTGACGCCACTCATTATTAGCTAAAAAAAAACCCCTACCAGCTCGTGGGAGGAGTCAGCCACCGGCTGCCTAACAGCGTCGCGAAGATACTCGTTTATTCCGAATTGGTAGCCAGTGGTCTGTTTTTGTGATGGATCATGGACAGCAGGACCCCGGATCATTCCTATGTACGTTACATCCACGTTACATCCTCTGATGGTTAAGACCCGGATTGCCGGCTGTCAGGCCGGAGGCAAAAAGTGTAGCGTAGGCTTGGACAGCTGGGGTACATTGTAACAGGGAGTGGGAAACTCTCAGAAGCTTGTACTAAAGAGCGCACGCCTTTTTGGTACAGTCCCTGCCTTATCCACGGTCCTTAGTTGCCTCCTAAGCTGAGCTTTCACGACGTTCGTTGGCTTCCTTCTCCTTTTCCCTACCGTTCAGCAGGGCTTGGGCTCTACTGTTATGTCCTCCGGTCATGCACTAGTCGTCCTCTTTGATGTGACTGTGTTGTTGGCTATAATCCTGTTTCTTTGCACGTTACTTCCAGCGGTTTTCTCCAAGAGCGTCCAACGGAGTATTGGATGGTATAGCCTGATGACAGCATGGCTAACTTATTCTCTGAGCTATGGGCTGTTGATTGGACGACAAGAGGAGCCTATCGAACCGCCGCTGGGTCTGTGTTTATTCCAAACGCTGCTAGTTTATGCAGTTCCTCCACTGTGAAGTGGTCTTTCCCATACTCTCGGTATCTGGCGCTCATCTCATCGTACTTCCAGAGTTGCTGTTGGCACACTTTGCTATTACATTGAAGTAAGCTCCCCTAATTCATGGAACGCATGTAGTGCGCTCACCACGTTATCCTCATTGTAGTTTTACCTCATAGTATCCAGCCTGAGATCTAACAATCCGAGGCGGCCCAGTTTCTCAAGGACATTCTGCGTAAGTTTTGGTGACCGATCTCGTCGCACCTTTGATTGATTTCCGGTTTTTATAAGCTCGCTATCGCCCCTTGGTTGGTGTTCCTTATGATCATCCTCGAGGTACTTTTGGTATGCTCAATCACTGTTGGCCTCGGGGTTTTCACTCACCGAGTTAGCTCGTTTTCCCTGGGAAGCGGCTTCACCTCGTGGACCGGGCCGCAAATAACTTCTACTGTCATCTTGAAAATGACATTCCGTAAGTGATACTGGGTAGAAGTGTCCGACATGCCTCAACAAGATATTGCGCCCGTAGAAATCAAGTCACAGCAGCTGTAATCATAGCTGCTATGGTCATTTTGATTCCCCTAGAAGGTATCCAGTGGTTCCTGCGTCCAGCCTGAACCTCTGAACTAATCTCCTTCATCCAGTCTGGACAGGTATCTCGATGTACAGAAACTGGGAGGTTTTCAAGCGCCTCAGTCGAACGGATCGCCAAATATTCATCACAGTATATCTTCGACTAATATTGTGTACCATAGCTGCTGTGATAGCCTTCGCGTACGTGATAGTGTACCACCTCCCTAAGAAAATCAGCGGACAGATCCCTCTACAGATTCTCTATGTTGGCATTTGTTTTTCCGGCACCTGACGCAACAAGCCTTGCGTATCCTACCCGTAAGCCCCTCACGTTCAGTTTTGGGTGCTGAAACGCTGATGTATCATCAGTGCCCATCTTCATTGCTTTTGCTTTTGGTACGCAAAGGGTAAGCCTTATATCTCGATACGGCACTAACTATTGACCGTGCTCTATTCATAGGACCTTCTTCAAGCATGGTTATTCTGGCGCCCTTCTCAACCATATGGTTCAATTGTTTTCAATGGTGGAACAGTCATAACAACCAACGTCTACACTTCGTGGGGCGCGCAGACTACTGGGATATCCACGGAAACACAAACACAAGAATTCAAACCGAGCCCTGCTGGAGACCCACTCAGGGGTCCGGCGCTTTCCCGTGTCCCAAAGACGCCAGCCACTTTATCGACCTCGACAGCGATTCTGACGAATCCGATCACTCATCCCGATACGCCTCTCGTTGTTGCTCATCCCGCATCTTCACAAACCTTAAGAGAGCTGCCTCCGCTCGAAAGCATAGCCAAAGCGGATACACAGATCAAGTGACAGAGCCTGTATCAGTAGATACTGGCTTCGTCTGCCTGGGCTTGGCGCATCCCCAAGGGTCGGAGAGCCCTCAAAATTTAAAATCCCCTATGTAGGACGTGCGCATAATTGTAAATATCCCAATATCCCCTGCTCTCTGTGTTGTTTCAGTCATATTCCTGTAGAACTCTATCCTTTCATCCTCATTCGCACATATTAATGCTACATGTATAAAGTATCCAAGTCTCGGACTTCCTTGTTGTCTTCTGTTGTTGTTCCTGTATCCGTATAGCTAACTTCGTTCTCTGGCTCTGAACTGTAATCATCTTAAAGTCATCTGTAGGTACCAGGGCTGGAAATAATGGTCTCGATGTAAGATGTGGTGGGGGATACATCGCTAACTCTTAAGTTGAAGTACCAAATTTACCAAGGCCATGTTGACATGCCCATCATGAGCTCAATTTTGATAGAATGCAGGAATCGTGTCATGTACAGGGGTGCCAGATCTCGGTCCAGTGTGCATATCTCCGCGGCAAAACAGGCCATTGACAGGCGCAGGGTTGCGCCTTTTTATACGCAAAACTGAAATTAGGAGGCGCGTTCCGTCAAGCAAGGGCGCTGGCTAAGTTTCCCGCAGCAAACTGTCAAACGCCTCTTCCGATGTTCCAAGTCCGTCCAAGCAGTGACTCTAGCTGTTCCTTGTAACACCTGTATGGCCTTGCGCATGAACCTTGAGCCTTGAAGGCCCGCATTCTCCGAATTAGCGGTCGTTGGGCTTAGAGCGACGGGGGCTATGTATGGTTGTAAAGAAATCGTCGATCCTGGAGGCCCCATTCAAATGGGTGAAGAACGAGGAGTCGGAAATTATGGCTCAAAGAGGACGTGCGGTTAATCAGTCCCTCCGATTTTGGGAGTGCGCAATGCCTTAGTGTTTTCCTTGAGCTCTCAGGCGATCGATGCCTATGCCGCTGGCGCATGGTGCGGCCTCCTTGAATCATTGGAGAGGACGCTCCTCTCCTATCTCTTCAAGTAGATACATCTGAGTCCAAAGCGTCTATATGAATTACTACAAATGATTTTAAAATTTTAGGATAGACTCCATGTCGCCAATCGGAATTAGAGGGCGAGCTTGGAAGTTTGACTCCCAAGACCCCCGGGGCCTGATAAGACGTCAATAGCCCATTCTTGGCGCACAATGCCACCCATTGAATTGCCATTTGGAGGTAGTGTCAGCAGCTCGGTACAAGTAACGCATTATCATCCCCCATCATCTTGCCGCGTGAGCCCGTGAGGCTATATGAGAACATTGTGTCTTGTGATTTGCACAACTTGGGTTATGTTCGGAGACCCTCCCGAATCTGCATAGTGGTAGCGTCTTTTAGCATGATGATGGCAACATACGCGAGCGGCACAGAATTGCGGCCAAAATGTACATTTATAGCGGGCGGTGGTGTTACTGCGAGATATATGGATGCAGCTGTGAAGGCGACGGGCGGTGTGGAAGACATTCTATCACCGTGGAACTCATGAGCATAAAATTTGCGAGCTTACGCCGGCAATTGGGCGCAAGTCGTAGGACGAGCGGTTCTGACTCCTGAGCAGGGAAGTAACAGTATTCTACGCACCTCTCCTTATCGGTACTGTCGTGGCGAACTCCTCTCTTGCCTGTGGCTATCTTTATCTATTGCGTTCGGTTTTGGTACCTGTGTACGTACAAACGATAAAATTGCATGATGGGATGTGCATATTACGAAGCAACCTTGTGTGATACATGTTTTCTGTAAGACCCACTAAATTATCACTGTATAGACATTCCAAACTATAAAATCTACGTTACAAAAAAGATGACATGTTGCTATAAGAAATCATGACAGTCTTAAGTAGTATATACAACGAAATACAAGGAGAAGGGGTGGGGAGGATGAAGAATACAAAAAGCAGAGAATGGAGATGCGATGAAATCAGCAAACCAGAATCAAGACGAGAATGCGACTGATAGGGAAGCAAGGTTGAAGGAAGTTGTTGTACTCTATAGCGGGAGGAAGGTGTGAAGACATCACCGCGATTCCATACCACCTGCTGACGCCCTCGGTGGCGAACTTCCAACACCATCATACTTGTACCCACTTCCACTCATGGGCCGTCCTTCTGCCGGACGTGGCCGAAGTTCGTCATTACCGACTTCAATACCAGTGGTGCCAACACCAGCATCCACACCAAGGGGATTTGGGTAATCCAGGCCACCACTAACCTCCACATCAACTGAATCGCGATCGGCAGCATTTCCAGAATGTGCGACGGAATAAGGCGTGACGGAAGCAGGCCATACTTTGAATAGCAGTGCGACAATCGTGAATAGGAGACACGCCGCCATGACAAATATAGCCTGTGGGAATGAGGCGACTGTTGCACCGTATATTGTAGCGTAAATTGTTGGCTGTGGAGTATAAAGTTAGTCTCTGTGATGACACCAATGATCTGACGTTGACGAAAGAGGACTGACAGAAATGATATGCGCTACAGAGTTCAAGACTCCAAACGCACCGAACATCGCACCAACATCGTCAGAGTATCCTAGTGCATGTAGACATATCGCGCCAAGGGAATGCAATGCCGGGTTTCCCCCGCTTGTGAACGATGACAGACAGGAGACGACCACGAACATAGGCTGGGATTTGTTAGAGATGACAGCGACGAGTGTATCTGCCACCCCATCGACAAAGAGAGATGCTTGGGCGAGGTACTTGTCGAAAACGAGTTCGGCAGCGACATCTGATGGCGAAGATTGAGTTCCCGGGGGGGACGTTGGTTTAGGTTTGAGATAAGATATTATGACTGTTCGTTGTAATGTAAGCGACGAAATTAGAGCACATAGGGGTAAACTTGCTTGGTAGGATTACGAGTAGATTGAGTGCTCTAGTTATCCACAGGGTCGACATGTAATATCCAAGCTGAGTATTTCTTGTTAGCAAATATTCACTGGTTCAAACGTAGACTCACCTGTGCTGTCGTCCATGAATATACATGTTGAGCATAGAGGTATTTGGCAGAGTAGATTCCCTAATAGACATTTGAGTTGAATGATGTAGATCAGAAAGAGTACACCTACAATCGAAACACAGTAGATGAAGAAGCTTAGTCCAACTAACGTCATGTTCCAGCTCCTTTGATTTGTTCCCCGTGTGCGTTTCGGCGCAAAAATAGCAATCGGGGACACTACAGCGGAAATGAATTTAGTGGTCAAGCGACGTGCAGCCTGGAGAGGTGAGGTCTTGAATGCCAAGAAATCTCCAGCGTAAGAATCGGCAGCATCATGCGAGGGGAACCGTGACTCGGGACAAATGAAAAGCAAGTACAGGATCGTAGAGATGAGAAGGGTGATGCTGCAAAAAAAGAACGAATCACTGTAACCAGTCTTAGGCAGGAAAAGGCCCCCAAACTAAGGAGATTCAGCGAAGGTCACAGCTGGGGATCTGGCATGACGTACCCAGGGTCCTAAGGAGAGACCGACAAAAACGATGCCTTGGATCGCAGAGAAGATTCTTGACCTGATGAGCATGAGTATAACGTGAGAAGTGTAATAGGCTTGGGATCGACCTTGATCCATGTCTGGTACAATCAGAAACATAACTATAAAAAGCATCGTCAGTTAATTGGGTATCCGAGGGAAAATTCAGAGTACGCACGCGTGAAAAATACCATTGAATGTTGAGATGCCGCCGACAAAGCCCTCAATAAACGGGCCAACGAGAATTAGCCGCTCAGCATGGCGGTTAAAGAATGAGTATGGGCTCATAACGAGGACAAATACTGCTTCCCTATGGATAAGCGAGTATGAGATAAACTGAGGGAGGGAGGGAAAATGTGATGGACGGACATGGCAAGAGCGCCCGATATGAAGATGACGAGGATGGGTTTGCGGCCATGGGTGTCACCGAGACGGCTCCAGAAACCGGTGGAAATGGCGCTAAGGACGCTCATGAGGGTCACGACAGCTGAATAGGGATAGAGTCGATGAGTTAACGTGCTTGCGATTGAAAGCGGGGATACCCTACCTGCTTGTATTTTAGCAGCACGGGCTTGCACGGCTGGGTCTCCGCAGTTTGTTGAGTCAGCAATATCGATCATGGTTGTCGTGGTGTCGTTGAGTGCTCGACAGGCGATGGCCTTGTAAACCTGAATCCTTGGTGACATTGTAATACCACGCTGGAAGCCGTTGCGTGAGCAGACGACTCAAGGCGGGGAGGAAGGAAAGGGACTTGCCGACATGGAGAAAACGAGGACAACAGGGAGGAGCCTAGACGCGGAAGGAAATGAGCGGAGGTGGCACGGAGTTGAAAGTGTCCATACCAGAGAGGGTGGGCTTTCCATCGTGTATTTGTTAGGGCAGAACGTTGTGGGTGATGTTGGTCATTGTTTCCGGGGAGGAGTAAGTCCTCCTCCTCGCTGTGGGCAGGAGAAGTTGGGCGAGGCATTGGCACGAATGGGTTGCGAACAACCATGACTTATATTCCGCTTATCTGATAACTGGCTCCGATTCCCACGAAACTTATCAGATAAGCAGCCACTCCGCTTACCAACTGCCCTATGCGTGCGGTCTTGGCAGTTCTGGCGTGCAAGCACCGAGGTACGAGGAGAGAGAAAAAATGCGAACCCCTCCCAGCGGTTACATAGTTACATCAAGGTTCTCAGCATTTAATTGTCAAGTTTAGAAGTCGTGAGAACAATATACCGTAATGTCCGTATTCTGATGAACTGCTGCTTCTTGCCACTTGGGCGACCCAGGCGGCCGGTGTCTTGTCGGGCTCTCACCCTGCATTCATGAACAACATCTTCTCATCCACCAGCAGCAATAATTCACAGAATCAGCAGGCCGTCGCAGAACGTTCAGACATTCACAGGTCATGCAAGTCCCTGGAAACTCTCCTCAACATTCTTAACGACTATTGCGAAGCTGCAACCGCTATTGTCGCCCTTCATAAGAAACTTGCCAAGGCTTTGCGCGATGCTGCTGGTCTGAAGGTCACGAACGAAATTGCGGGTACGTTGCGCCGACCACAGAATATGGCAAACCTATAGCTTATCTTATGTCATGGTCTTGCCAGGCAACGCATTTAATGCAAGCGCCAACATATTTGAAGCTCTCGCGGACGTTGATGCAAAGTTTGTCAAGATTACCGATAAGGAGTATGATGCGATCAGCACAGAGGTGAAGAAGTGGTTCAAGAGACTCGCTGTGCGTAGTCCTTTGAGTGGGGATCGTCCACTGACCATTCAAACTCTGGGCCTTGCGCGCGTCACAGAAGGAGGAAAAGGTGCACGATGAGCGCATAGCCACTGCGAATGCCAAAATCAAGCAAGCGGGTATGTTCATCACCACGTTCATATTTATTTGTATGGTCTATACATCTTAACAGGCCTCACCTACGAGAAAAAATCCAAGAAAAGAGCAGGGGACTCACAAGAAGAGCACTCACGATATATCCAACTCATCAGTATGCTAGGTCCAGAAATAACTCAAGAGAAATAGTGCGCCGTCTCCTTATCACCTCTATGTTAAACGGGATCTAATATCTGTTTCCCAGTAACCATTCCCTCCAAGCCACGCAACGACACACGACGACCATCTACAGCGTTGCGGCCTGCCTTTGCCGTATCGCAGATACGGAATGGGGCCGCACATGTGAGAGCGTACGACGATTCGCACCAACAATCGGGCCATTGGGAGAGTGGCGGTCACTCTGTGAAGGCGGATGGGTCAAGGATGTCCCCGGTGATTTGGTGGATCCAGAAGAGAAAGTCGAAGACAAACTCAAACTCAACACGATTCAAGAACGAACGGAACTAGAGGAGGAAGAGGGAAGCAAAGATGGCCAGAGACAGTACCGGTCCCACCAATTCCAACGACACCGTGAGCAAGATCAGCAGCAGCAACAAACCTACGAGCATACCCCTCCACTGCCTACATACCAACATGTTAGCGGTGAACCGACCACACCGAGTACCCATTATCAGGACCAACATCAGCTCCACAACTTATCTCGAAGCGACAGAGAACCTACGACATTTACGTCCGCATCATGCCCTTCCCAAGCCCAATCTTCTCCCTCCAGCGATTCCCCAATCCTCCAGCGACACCCTCCAAGCTCAGCCTACAGTAGCACTCCATCACTTTCTCCTCCAGCACCAGGAGCACCTCCAACAGCATTGTCTGCTGGTACCACTGGAATGTCAATGCCAACTCCAGCTGCTATTCCAGCCATCACATCCGGCCGGACCAGCTCGGACGCTCACCTTCGTGCTCCCCCACCCTCTCAACAACGGCCACCGTATTCTCGTGATGACAGCCCCGCGAGCGACGATCGGGAACGTTTATTCTCAGATCCGGTGACGGGATCCGTGCGTTCGCTTTCGGCATTCCCTGCCCCCCCGACGCACTTCCCGCTACCCCCACCTCGGCCAAGGGACCTTCCAATTACAGTCCGTAACCAGGCCCCGCCTCAGGGGCAGCCTGTAATATGGGAGGGCAAGGAGGGGTGGGAGGAGCAGACATATGCTGCTAGAGAGCGGCTGAGTGAGAGCCCGTTGCCTATGGACGAACCTCGCTCGAGCAATGAGGCTAGCGAGGGCTTGGGACCCCCCTCTAATGCGTCGCCGAGGACTGCTGGGGGTGCGCAAGACACACGTCCTCGGCGTCGGCACTCAAATTCAACCTTGGATGGCTTCCACCCGCGTCAGCACGAGTCCAATCAACACATTCCATCCTTACAAGACCCTAACTCACCTAATGCAAATTCCGCTCCAGTTCCAACAACACCCACACGTCTCCCTGTCATTCGTGATGAACGTGACCTCCGTGCTAGTGACAGAAACGATATAAGACCGATGGAGACACAAGAAGAGCTACATTTACGCGAATTCGGGGTGTTGCGTGAGGAGAGGCTCTCAGGCGGTGTTCCTGATGTCAAGGCCAGAAGCTTTCCTGGTGGTTCACATGCAGAAGGTTCCGTCGAGTTTCCTTCTGCTTCTGCCCCTCCAACAAGACGCGGCGGACTGGTAGAGAGGGCAGACACGGGGAATAGTGCATCTGGGAGCATTGTTGCTGCTATGAAGGATCGGTATTCGAATGCTGTATGTGTTCTACTCTCCCTGAGTTTCGATACACCTATTAACCACGAACCTCATGTATATAGTCTGGTTCACGTTCACCACCCCTCCCTGCTGACCTCCCACGCCTGCACACGAGTGTAAGCGACCTCGCAAACCGATATCAACCCCCTCTACCATCCACTGCCCCGCTCCCACCAACACATCCTATGCCATACACTACGGAAGGTGGTGAGCGGATGAAACAATCACCCTTGAGACCGTTGTCGAAATCTCCTCCACCTCCCCTGCTGAGCAGACGTATCTCGCTCCCGCCCACGCCGGAAAAGATTGAGCCTCGGCAGCACGTATCTTCGTTGACACCAACGTCTTCACCTAGACCACTCCCTTCTACGAGTACGGGGAGCGATGCAGGATCCCCAGCGAACCAGAAACTGCGTGAGAGGCAGAGGAATTCCCTGGAAGGGACAGAGGACAAAGCGCACTGGCGCCGGATTGAAGAACTCGCCGAACTGGGGTTCAGAGCCAAGGAGCGAGAGTTGCGCGAGCGAGAACAGGAGATTAATATGCGTGAACGCGAGTTGGACCGAGATCGGGCGAGGTTGCTAGCGCTGCGTGAAGGATGCCCAGGGTCATCTTCCGCCAGCGCCAGTGTCAGTGCAAATAGCTCTGAACAAGGTGGGCATGACCTAGCAACACCACAAGCAAGTCAGTTACAGCCTCGGCCGAGGGAACGTCGGATCTCTCTTCTCAGGTCTAGACAAGACTCGCAACCAACAACACCACAGATGAAGACTGAACAGTTGTTGCCGCCGCCCTCGAGACTTGTGTCGCAGGGACATTTAATCCCTTCGTCGTCAAGTCCGAATCTACGAGAGCGGCATCAGTCGCATCATTCGTATAGTTCACCGCCGCCGTCGTCACCCTCGAATAATAATGCCCGTGATCCTGAATTCTCATCTCCACCAACACCGGCCTCGGCATCTGGGGCGTCACCTTCATCGTACCTCAGCCGGTCAACCGGATCGCCCCCTGTTTCCTATGACAAATCTCCTCAACAACCACAGCAGGAGAAGAAAGGAGGCTGGATGCGCAGACTCAGTATGCCAGTTGGAAATGCCCTTCCATTCTCACTCGATTCATCGAAACGACACGCAAATAATTCAAACAGCTCTACGACGTCTACTGCAGCTACACCATCTTCTGCCAATGCAGGTGTGAGACCGCTTGGAGCAGGGATTGTAGGAGGGAAGGGTGTCCAGGGTGTGGGCCCCGACGAGCCCAGTAGGCGATTTGCGCAGTATCGGGATAGGGACAGGGATGGTTATCAGCAGCAACAGGATGCGCAGGATGGTGGACGGTTCGGTGGACTTGGGTTGGGCCTTGGAAGGAGGAGCTATGATGGGAGTCGGAGTGCGACGAATTTGAACTTGGGATTGGGGACTAGGAAATGATTTTGGGAATGGACGTCTCTTTCATGACCTCACGCGCCTCCCGATGGGTGGACGAACAAATATGTAAATTTATGTATCATTGTATACCCTTGGAGATGTATGTTTTGTTATATGATCTATTTCATGTATCTTTCTTTGTTACTATATATGTCGACTTGTATGGGGACTTGGCCTCATTGTACTGAGTACTTACGGCTTTTATGTGTCTGGCTGAGATCAATGTCAGTCTACCTCATCTCACTTTGGGCTGGTGCAAGGTCATGCCGACGTCAGGCTCGGTCGTAAATAGAGTAGGCTACTGTTACATTTCCAGAAGTCTCGCAGTCGGTATCGCTACGGCTCGGGTGGTGCTATGGACACTGCGATTTAATTACATTGAGCAAGATCTTTTCGACACGATCAAAATCAAGTTCGATTGGGTTCTCCTGAGCCAAACCACTCCCAGGGCCATCTTGCACTTCTGGTCTATCATCTGGGATGCCCAACCTAGAAAACCGGCCCGAGAAATCCCGAAGCGTCGGCCGCGCTTCTGGTGCATAGCTCCAGCAAGTTTCCATCAAAGCCCACATCCCACCACCAATTTCATCCCAATCCGAATGACCTGGTCCTGGCCGGAGAGGTATTTCCTTGCTGACCAGAGCACGCATCACGTGAAAATCCGCCCGACATTGATAAAACGGTGGCCTGCGAGAAAGAACCTGAGAAATCATCTTCAGTACATGGCCGAGGACCAATGAGACTGCTCAGACCTCGTAACAAAGACACCCAAATGACCAGACATCCCACGCTTTTGCTGGTCGGATGGACACATCGGGGTCCTGGTCAAAGAACTCCGGAGGTGCCCAGCATGTCGAGGCTCCGATAAGCGATGAAGCGCACTTCCGCATCGCAGTGGACGTGGAAATGTGCGAGAGTCCAAAATCTGCGATCAACGCTCTCCCCTCGTCCGAAACCAACACATCTTCCTAATAACGTTTCGCATCAACCACTAGAAAGAAAGGGAAGCCATACACACTCCTCTGAGGCAACTGTGCACGACATTGAGGTTGTGCAAATACAACAAACCGTCGATGACGTCAAAAATCTGAAATATTTTAATTCTAGTTAATGTTGGTGGAAATTTGACCTCACCAATGGCATCCTCGAGGTTTGTGATGGCTTGCTTGAGTATGTGCAGAGTGTTCCATTGGTCATCCATGGGGAAATCAGGCGCGTTCGCGAATTATCACCAAACGCTACCCCGTAAAATGATAGAATGTTGGGGTGTGATAGATGAGCCTAGAGTATCAACTCTTTAATACATTCCTACAAATGCTTGCACCTCAGAAGTACACGAGGAGAAATAAACAAAGACATACCTTCTCGTCCACGTACTCGAAGAGGAGTTTTACGCAAACGTTCCTTTCACGATACCGGCCCCCGTGCACAGGGGCAAAACCTCCCATTGCCACAAACACGGGATCATAGACTAGGTCCCTTGGGACAAAGCGCTTAGGAAAAACCCCAGCCGAAGCGGCGAGTTTATGCAGCATGATGAGGATGCGATTTCCTTCGTCCGTGGAGAGAATTTCTTTTTCTTCGCTTAGAATCTTGAGCAGCACCAAGTCAGAAACTCAGCCAACGAGCAACATTCCGAGGACGTACTGTGCTTAAGAAATCGACCATAACCTGCGCATTTTCGGGATCCACGGGCACAGGCTCCTGTGAGGCATTGGCTATGATCCTGGATAACAAAACATACGAACGCCCACAAGAAGAACTTTAAGCAGGTGCGGTAGGACCTGACACCAAGAGTCCGCTCTGCATGGGGAGTTGAGTTGAGTCTAATAAAGGTCTGAAGGATGCGGCGACCGCTGGGACCTGGGGAACATTTCCTGTGCTGGAGGTTGCGTCAAGTGACCTGTTATAATTGTTTGCACTTCTTTTGGGGTTGCGGGGCCCTTTAGAAGGGGGTGCATTGGTGGAAGGCACAGGTGCCTGAGCAGATTCAGGCGCAAGAGACAAAGAGGAGGAGGAAGCTGATGACGGCAGGACGTGGGGTGGGGGGATGGGGTTAAGTGTGGGTTGAGATGACGGCAGGGTATACGAAAGTTGGCGGACGGGGACCGTTTCTCTAGCAATCTTCGGTGGGTGCGCTCCTCCAGATACCCGACGGCCTTTGGCCTCGCTTGAAGGTTCCCGGACTGGGCGAGATATCTCCTGAGGCGAACCAGATGTGGGGCGCACCTGGACATCTCCAAAGATGAGTTAAGATGAATTCAATGAAGGTCTGGAGGGCGCAACGACCACCGGAGCCTGGGGGACATTTCTCGTGCCGGAGGTTGTGCCAAGCGACCTGCTGGTTTCTGTTTGATAAACCTCAACCCTCCCAGAAAAGGGCGCTAGGATCCATTGCCCAAGTGAGACCTTCGGCCCCTTCGCTTCCCCGAACATTTTCTGAAACTCTCGCTCAGTTCTCTGTTGTTCTTTCTTCAATTCTTTCGTCAAAGAAGGGTCACCCGAATTCTCCAGTTGGGCAAGCAATGACTTCAAGGTTTCTCTCTGGGAGTCGAGGTCCTTCTGGGGTGCTGTATATAGTGTCTTACCGGCCCGTGTTTCATTGAGCTTTTTCTCAGGCCCGACAAGTTCTTCTTGCAGTAATAATACCTCTCTCTCGTCCCTCCTGATCAACTACTCGATGATCCTCCATGCTTCTCTCGGCTCCGCATTCCCAAGACGATCAATTCTCGATCCCTTGTCCAAGAGAATCTTCCAGGGCCCGTTTCGAAGTCCACCCTCCCTCGTAATACCAACATCAGGTTTGACCTTTTGCCACATAACCGATACGAGGACGACCTGTTTCATTGCAATGTCGCCACATATCTCACCAAGCACACGGGGGTATCTGGTTGAGAGCCCAGATATGTGATTGTCGGTGATGCGATGAAGGTAGATAAGGCCGCTAAGCCTAACATCCTTCTCGTATCTACATGCCGTCGTCAGTACGCCGGTCAACCCACCAACCGGCCGTAACTTACGTCTTTTTTAACCATTCCCCAATCATCGTCAAGACTTCCATATCAGATTTATGGGAATTATCGAAGCCGGGTGTGTCGACGAGGAAGAGTCGATCGCCATATTTTGAATATTTGACCCGCATAGCCTGGATATGATTGGTGACGGACTCCAAAGCGCTCCCAGAGCGTTGGGAACTTCTGCCAAGTTGACCGGTGAGGAGGTCAATGAACTAGGTTTCAGAGTGCAGTGAGTTTTGAATCCCGCCCCGGATGATCGATGGGCCCGCTCACATAGCTTTTTCCCATCCCAGCGGGACCCATAAACCTATAAAAGCAGGGCATGAGTAACCCTCGCAGAGTCAGTCCTAGAATGGATTCCTACGCAATGACGATGTCATCACTCCGGACAGCCTGGATCGCACCGATGATGACCCCCGCCTTGGCCATAGTAGAGTATTGAAAAACTTGTTTTGAAGTCAGTGGCGAACAACACTCCCCTATTATACCTGCACCTGGTGATTTAGACCTCTGCGGTGCTGAACATGAGGCGTTCTACCCTTCCATTGCAACGCGATAGCCTCGAGGGACTAATTACCGCAGAATATGTAGCATATCTCATCTGGTATCGGAGGATCTCAATCCAGAATACAGCTCCAGGCGTATGGTTCTAGAGTGTAGGGTCGTTTCCCTCCTGGGTATAGCTTAAGCGCTTATCATCGATGCGCCAATTGTGATTTCGATTTCGGGAAGAGGGTAGGTAACATGGGGAATGAGATATCACTAAGCCTACTAAAGTTATAAGGGTCACGTATTCTGCATTGGATATTTGAGCGTTTGATTGAACAAGCGATAAAGCGGATGAGTAGCAATCAAGAGAAGCGAAAGCATCGGCGGGAACTGGTTTACAGAAAAAAACGAGAGTAGCTGATCTGTGGCCGGTCATCGCGTCCACCCCCAGAGCATGTTCATTATCGACCTCTTCGGCTCTTGCGACTCCATTAGTTCCGATTCACTTTCCGTTTCGACTGGAGGTGGTGCTACAGGGTCAGGAGGGGTGTGTGAAGGATGACGAACGGGCGCCTGTATGGGCATAACCATAGGGTGCGGCTGCTCCCTTTGTAGTCGAAGCTCCTGTCGTTCCCTCGGGGCTCCGAGGAAGCGTTCAAGTATGTCCCAGGCTGACTCCTTTGTATTCTTGTACCGTTCTATGGTCGATCCTCGCTTGAGCATTGGTGCCCAGAACGTAGATTTTCGTCTTCGCGTCGTTCTCCGATCTCATCCTCTCTTGATTCGCCCCACATCGTTGTCACCATAACAACGTGACTGCATCCATTGGGCCCACAGAGCTTTTCGAACGTCCTCAGG